>OMKI01011926.1:0-12683 GCA_900302315.1 Phycis blennoides | reverse complement strand
GGGGGATGGTGGTGGCGGTGGGGGGGGGGGGGGGGGGGGAGGGGGAAGGGGGGTGGGGGGGGGGAAGGGGGGGGGGGGGGGGGGGGGGGGGGGGGGGGGGGGGGGGGGGGGGGGGCTTTCAAAACGGCTGAAAGTCAATGCTCCAGTAAGAAGATTCACCAGAGTCTTTGTGGAACTGGAATTTACAAACAGGCATTTATATTATAGTAGACCTATGTGACAGCCAGTGCAATCTAGCAAATATTGCACGTGGAGTCCAATGACCTCCCGACAGTGGAAAGAGGGTGGACACGAGTGCACACAGAGAATACCATTCACCTACTACGAAGGAATAATCAGGGATCCCGAGTCACAAGGGAGGGCTGCTCTTTTGCCAGAGTTAATTCTCACGACAAGTGACCTAAATTGGGATTAACAAGAAAATGTGATTTGGTCCAGTGTGTGTGAAAGGAGCTTTGTAAATAGATTGCTGCTGGAATGCAGATAGGGTCTGTCGTCGACAGTGTGTAAACTGGAAGGTCGAATAGAAGGGACACCTGTAGTCAAGTGGGACACACCTATTTTAACACGGTTACACAACAGTTGACACTTGCTGATCCAGGGGCCTTTCTGGCAAGCTAAAGCTAAAAACTGAACGCCGGAAAGTTAAAGAAGCTTGCATACATATTTTACACATGTATACATATCCTTACCATTATGACCAAGCAATTATCAAAACAGACATGCGGCAGCTCAGGAGATTGATACAAGATGTCAATCAAATGAGACTGCCATTCATGCCATCAGTCCTACAGTTTGCATTATATCAGACCGTTTACAGTTAAACATATGGCGCCCACATTACCGTGAACAGGGCATTGTATAAACTATAGCTATAGAACAGATGGGTTGCATCACTAAATGGTCTAACTGTCATCATGCGTCCACACATAGCTAAGGTGGAGTTAGCATAGCAGCTCGCTAGGTTACCATCCCTAACATCCAAGAACCAGGTGGCTTTAGCCGAGCCAGCACAGCTGCTACCGCCGATGTACCCGTTGTAAATCGTGCACCACATATACCATCAATAGTATTCTATGGTCAAAAATCACAATTTCACCATTTCGGGTTGCTTGTTACGAGCACATATGTGGAATCTGGCCGAGTCTTTGTCGCTGTCATAGCAGCTAAGCTAGCAATGCTAACTAGGATGCCAAGTCAGTGGAGGATAGGCTCGGGTGGCGGCGGGCGGAGCGCCCCACGGATACTCACTTTGTGGTTTGTTGGGCGCACCGTAGGGTGCCGCTCCGGGAGACACGCCACCGTTCCCGCTGCCGAGCGCACCATCTCCTAGATCTGACAGTAGCGGAGACCTCTCGCCGTCCGCCATACCGAGAGCAAAGGCGTGGGGGAGTGGGGCCGTGGATTGTAACGATACGGTGTTGTATTGTTGTGTCGGAAATGCACGCGTCACATGATCACACCACCACTACATCTGCTGCTGCGGTAATGATACACGGAGGCGTGGTACGCCCCCAACCCGAGGCGCTTTGGAGAAGGATGCTCATGATGAAGCAAATATTATTCAACAGAAAATATATCTTAATCGGGTTTGCACTGTGTGATTATACAACACTGAATTGGTAATATGAAAACAAAACATGCCATTTATTATGATTCATTCCACATCATCCACACAAAAATAGCCATATATAACAAAACAAAGAATTATTGGTGTCATTGCATGACAAAACATTTTGGACATTTCAACTCAAGTCCTTTATGCTTTCATGAAATATATATTGTTTTCTGAACAGAGGATTTACTAGCATTTCCTCAAGTGTAAAACTGCTAACTGGGACTAATGATAACTAATAATTGCAATAACTTCAATAGTTATTGCAAATTGACAGGGTCCATGGGTCGGTTCATCAATAAAGACACCTCCAGTACAGCTCTGTCGCTGAAGAACTGAGCCTTGCCTTCCCGGGTGTGAACTGGATGGGGAAGATGGAGACCCAGTTTGCTGAAGAGAACAGGAATAGAAATAGTAAATGGTATTGGTTCTGTCATGGTATTGTACTTGTATGACAGGGATCTATGATATTTGTAAGCGATGGTAGCTAATGCATGCACAATATGCAGTTGCCAGATGGTATAGTCTTAATCAGAGACCATGTGAAGCTGAGTCAGTGCCTTTTTCTCTCTATTCGCAATTTATAGTACTGTATACTTTTTTAGTTGTGAACCTGTTATTACATCATAATTATAATAATAATAATAAATTTTATTTAGAAGCGCCTTTCATGCCACTCAAGGACACTTTACAGAGAATAACAGTTAAAATCATCAATAAACAACAACAATCATCAATAAACAACATCAAACACCAGTAACATACAATGAACAACATTCAAGCATAAAAAATGAATAAATAGATAAATAAATAATAATAATAATAGCAATGAATAAAACTGTACAGAAATAGGGAGTGTTAGAGTTAGGGGTGGTGAAGTGAGTAAGCAATTTATAATTTATTATGGCTTTATCTCATATTTTTTATCTCTACCTGTATGTTTTTTTCAATAATTCATAATGGTAAATTCATAATGGTGCTATTTTTTCTCACAATGACGAGTCTGAATTCTTAGTTGAGTAAAAACTACAAAACAAATTTGAGGTATTACATCACAACAGTGAGATGTGAAGACATCATTAAAAGATTTTTAAGTGAGTAAAATACATTCACAATTCTTATACATTTAGAGACAGGTCAGGATTTTGAGACATTAGGTCCCCACAAGTGTGAATCTTTCAGTCACAATAATGATACTTATTGTAATGAGGAATATAGTCAGAATGCTGTCTCATTGAAGTCATAGTGATCAAATACAAATCATACAAACCAAACATTTTCATAGCGTGCCCTTACTATTTCGGCGTCCTCAGATCCAGGAACTTCTCCTTTACATCCAAGACAACATCTGTCGCTTTGGTTTCTGGTAGTTTGATTTTTATCTGAGAGAGGGCAGACATAATTACAGTACAAAAGACAGTATAACACTTTAAATACACTCATCAAGTACATTTTTTCCCATCCAAGTCTTAATGGTAGTGTCGGCTTTCCCGGCTATGTTTTTGCCTGGGGCCCACCGCAATTATATTCAACAGATCATGCATAAAACAACTGTAAAAGAGGCAAGGATAGAGGTCCTGCTGTGTGTGTGTGTGTGTGTGTGTGTGTGTGTGTGTGTGTGTGTGTGCGTGTGTCTGTACACACAGCACAGCCTGCGGCCCCTGCCCCTTGCAGAGTGGGGGAGAAAGCTGTGTTTCATACAACTCAAAATATTGCTATGGAAGTACTCTCAGTGATAAAGGTCAGTGCTACTAGCCGGAGGGCCCCCAAAATCTTGCCTAGGGCCCCCCCCTCAAAGTTCAGAGCCGGAAATATCGGCTCAGAATCAACAACAGAGAGCGACATGCCTTGTGGAATCATTATCCCTTTAAGTTATTGGTTGAGGTGGAAACCACCTCACCCAGTATCTGAAGTACGGCTTCGACCGAATAAACGTCAGACTGAATTATGAAAGGAAACCAAATAGAAATTCTGCGTGATTATCAGGCTGGGGTAGATGGCTGGTAAGGGCTAAGCACAATAGACCCGGCGGTAAATTTGAGGTCCTTTAACGCAACCCTGGGGAGAGAGAAAGCACCAGGCTGGGGTGGGGGAGGGCTTACCGTCATGGCCTCACATTTCATGGAGGATGGGTCCTTCCCACTCAACCCTAAGAAGAGATCTTCTGTCCCCACATTCTGCTTCAGGATTATTTCATACCTGCACGGTTTCACCGCGACACGCAAAGTTACGGAAGGAGGACAGAAACAAAGGCATAATTCTCACAACCACATCATTGCATACATAGTTTTGTCTGGTTTTGTGGTCTAAATGACGGTTCAATATTGTCCACATTTTAAAGCAGTCACATTTTTCTCAGGTTGTAATTGATTGTGATACATCGTTTTTTGTGCATAACTAGATTACAATTCGCAAATCGTGAATAATCATTAAGATGATTTGTTTTTAATACATTTGAGTGTATGATATCACAACTTACATCAGCATGTATTTCATGTATATGTATATGCCAATGGCCATGTTGTCTTACTCTGGCTGTGGTCGTGGATCTGCCAAGTCATCATACTGAGAGCCCTCTGTTACCTCCTCCTCACTCCATATATCTTTACTGTTCTTCTTGATGTAGGCACTGGACACTGTCATTTTGGAGAACCATAGTGAAATTATTGAGTGAAATTATAAAGCGTGATCTCACACTGCATTTTTTTGTTGATTTTTTTTGTTGTCTTTTTTTAATCCCTAAAAGGGGAATCTTCAATTGAGGACATTTACATTTGCATTTAGCAGACGCCTTTATGCAAAGCGACTTACAATAAGTACATTTGTCACATACATCAAGTACACTACTAAAATGTGTCTTAAATGACTTCCAATTTACATAACCTACAGGACAATGTTAAGCACATATAGATAAATAGTAACACAACACGTGTCAATATTTTCGCAAAGAATTACAAATATTACCCTGTTGTTCATTGTTGGTTTTGGGTGGAGGACCAATGTCTCCAGGGCCAAAGCGCGCACAACCTCTTGCATTCTGTTATAATGGATAGTTATAGTTATGGATAGTTATTATCATTCATTGTGCCAATTAGGCATCTAAGACCACCAGTGTTTACTGCGTTTAGGTCGCCAAAGTTTTGCACTGTCTGCGTCTTACTTTGGAATCTTCTTCTTCATCGCCCTGTTGAGTACATAGCAAGGTAGAAAGAGCCTGCAAGCTCTGAAATGATGATAATCCCTGACTCTCCATGCTCACCATAAACAGACTGCTTAAAATACTACAAAGAGAACACGCTAGTAAAATGAAAAAAGGTCCATATTGACGATAGTATGAACGTACGTGTGTTACTGCTTGCAGTTACCCTGGAGACGCCAGTTTCCTGCCCTGCCATAGCGTCTTAAACTACGTCACTACCTCAATTCACAAAAAAATAAAAATAAATCCTATTTTTTTCAATACCTTATGTCGCTAGGCTTTTTAAAAAAAATATGTTTATTTATTCAATGCGTTCGTGAATTTTGCAACTATGGTAGCGATACCGTCACCTTGTGTCTTTTGTCCTTGCCCACCCACCGTACTTTACGCATGGACTCGGGGACTTTACCGCACGGATCAGGCTCAAGGTGACAGGCACCACTACTACAAGTCAAATGTTGTCCACCGTGTACGCTGCCACAGAGGACAAGACAGCCGTCCCCATAGTAGTAGACAGAGATGGCCTATCTCTGTATACTACCCCAAAAGAAACGTTCAGATATGTGGAGACAGAGGCAGGCCAGTTGGAGAACCGTATCGCTAGCCTAAGGACATCGCTGGAGCCCTACTCGGCATGGTGTCAAGACGTCTACGGAAACGTCAGACCCAAAGTTCAACGAGTCACCCGCTTTGGAAATGAGGTCTGTGCTTATTTAAGACAGCCACCGGAAAGTTTCTACCCCCGAGCTGGAATCATCGGTTTCGCCGGCGTGGTGGGATTGTTTCTTGCCAGGGGCTCCAGAATAAAACGGATAATCTACCCAGCCGGCATGATTGCCATTGGTGTGTCCCTCTACTACCCTGAACAAGCGGTGGCGATCGGGAAGTCCACTGGGGACTCTGTGTATGACTGGGCACTGCAGGGTTATGTTGCCCTTGATAAGTTGGTGAGGTCTGGAAAAAAACAGGACAGCCCCTCCGACCCCAAACCATGACCGCGGAATTGCGACGATCACCGAGTGGACATGCTGCAAGATAATGATATTTGAGTTATAAATCGCTCAGTACTGCGGTACTACACTGACTGATTCAGTCTGGCTTTTGCACATAATCATGTCACAAGGGCTTTTAAACTTGATTAAATTATTTCATATACAATGTATATTTATCTTGATTTATCTCTTAATAAAACCCTAATTGAACAGTTTACACTTGAGTCAATTATTTCAGCATCAAGTTCACATTTCAATTAGCCAGAATAGCCACTGTTTGATATGCAACTATTCACATACCATACGTGAATAGACAAGACTGCATTATATATATATATTATAAATAACAACAAGATCATACATACGTGGATGTTTAATATCTTTATTTGCCTCAAATCACAAAAAAGTATACAAAATTTAAATTATTAACCACTCCAAAAAAAAAAAAAAAAAAGTAGGCCTCCATCACTTAGAGAAGCACCAGCTTCTCATTCAAGGCGATCTGAGCTTGGGTAAGGTTGGACAAATATGTCACCATCAACAGGTCCTGAAAACAGAACACAGGTGTGTTTAAATCCCACACTCACAAGACTGTAGAAAAATCTCACTAAGGGAAACCACAACGTTAAGTTATATTTTACTGGCCTACAGCAATGGCTGTGTCAACATCATAATAGCTGCACAAAGCCTGTCAGTTATTGTAGCGTTTACTCACTAAATATTTGGGAAATTAATAAATTACACACGTTGAATGACACATGAAAAATAAGTTACATGATCTCAAACACACTGAGCACTTAAAAAATAAAAAAAGATCATGCCATTGCACCCATCCCTTGCATCTGGCAAAACACATCACAACATGGGAAATGAAAAGCGGAAGCACGCGCAAACTTACATTGATGTTGGAATTCAGCATGGTCTCAAAGTCCTCTGCAGAGATGGTGGGAACCTTGTTGACCAGGTCCATCAGGAAGCGACCCACGCTGTTGTCTGCCGTCGCCTTGCCAGACTGCGGAAGCATATCAACAACTCCACTCAGCCGCGGGTACAAGGAGGAATGTGATTGGCTAATGTTTTGTGAAGGAGCCATTGTGTTACATCCTTCTCCATTGTGCTTGTGCAGAGAGCTAGTGAGGCCAGCTAGGCTGGGGAGTATATGTGAATAGATACAGAATACAAGTGCAATATGTCTAGCAATTATGTCTTACTTTACAAGTAAACTAGTATGGCTTATTGTTAAAAGAAACACTGATACGTTGAAAGAGCTGATGAAGCCTGACTTCGCCAGACTAAGAACCTAATAATAAGCTTGTGGTAGTCTGGAACCTCTCTGTTCATTTTCCATAATTTTTGGTCAGTTTATCAGGTGACATCCAATGTCCAACATTAAACTGGCAGCTCAAAATGAGGCAACTGCATTTTCTAACATTACTTAACATTTTCTGACTTACTACAAAGATGTGCCTGATCCCCACTGAGCAAGCCATAAAGGTCGCTGGGTTTATTAGCCGCTTCGTTTTTGCTGTGGCATGGCATTCCGCACGACAACAAAATAATATCACCTGTCTCATCTGTCCAGAGGGCCTAAGGGTTCCCCAACTGTTTCCAAACTGTAAACTGTGCTCTTAACGGGGTGCTTTCTGCTGGCTGCCCCTCTATAAAAGTCCCAACAGAGACGTCGACCTTAGCGTTTAGCAGTTTAACAGTGGCCTGTAGATGGACAGCGCTCGAGGAGACTTTGGCATTTCCAGAGGATCGTAAAGGCTGATCTTTGGGGGAACTCCACGCCGAGGAAGATTGGCAATCTATATGTTTTCCGGGTTGGAAACGATGTCTCACTGCCGGATGGCTTCAAACTTTAAATTGTTTGAAAATTGGCAATTGCTTTTCATTTGGTATTGCAACTGTACTTTTCCTTGCAGCAAAGCAAAAGGTATAGGTGCATACACCTTGTTTGTTAAAGGATTTATATGTACCAAATGTACTGTACTAAATAATAAAATGACCATGTCAGAGATTAAGGAAACATCCTAAGTCAAAATACTGGCTACTCCCGACAACAATGCTACAGGCAGTAACCAGGGTTGCCAGATATTCAACAAATTGGCAAACAAAGACGGCATGCTGCAGCTATGGAAGCTACCATCCAGCACAAACTCATCAACTGAGGTCTAAAAAGCCTCCCCATCTTTCAAAAAAGCCCCATGACCCGAGCCGTGCTGAAACACTGGTAAATGCTGGGGTTGCATTTGAAATATGGAGACAGCCCATAAGCTGGTTCATCATTTGCAAACAATAAATCAATAGATAGCAAACGCATACATTAGCTGATCGCACGCATCTCAAAATTCCAATGTTGAGCTCGCCTCATGTTGTCATCATGTTCGCTCAGTGTCCTCAACCTGGCATCATACTCCCAAACTCACATCACACATGCTTCAAGTCGCACGCTTCAAGTCTGGGGAGGGCGGGTGGCCTACACTAGCAAAACTCATACTCACTTTTTTGAACCTGCAAACAACTGACAAATCCCTACACAGTGATTTGTGTCACACCATATCGTCTCATTCTTGGTGACTCTCCAGCCCTTGTTTTTTATTCCCTTTCACGGGCACTTACCAGCACATCCTCAATGTAGGTGAGAACGGTGGCGAGCATGTCCTGCACCCTGGATGCCGAGCCAGCCACCTGCGACAGGTCGGAGGTCAGTCCTTTGGTGCGGCTGGGAGTCACGCGCGTCCTCTGCAGGAGGTCCACTGGAACATACAGCACTCAGCATGAGAAAAAAAACCACAACTGCTCCCCTCTAATTTCATCATAGGCCGATAACCAGAGCAGACATTTTCCTAAGGTACCACGTAGCGTGTCAAAGTATCCTTTTTTTGTTAAACGTGTTACATTAACACACATCTTGCCATCTCCCCTCTCATATACTTACACTGTAATCTCTCACATCCCCTAGACAATAATTTGCACGTTCCTGCACAACTGTACACTTTTAAAAAAGTCATTTCAATAATTATAACATATTTGAACATATTCTTACATATATTTTGTTTCATATTCTTTTGCCCTGTGTTTATTGTCATGCACCAACAACCAAGTCAAATTCCTTGTTTGTGCAAACCTACATGGCAAAAATAATAATCTAATCTAATAGTCTAATCTAATCAAATCTTAAAATCGGCATTAGTCTTGGCATTCTTACCGCCTATCCTCTCGGTGTCGTAGTAGATGTATTTCACACTCAGTGGGGTGAACATCACCCCGACCGTCTTGCCCGGCACGCCCATCTGAGCACTGCACCCGGACAACAAAGAGACCATGCTTTAGTCATGGATTTACGCATCCCTAATAGCAAGGGTTCAGATGCACACTCAAACATTTAAAAAAAACAAATGGGACCACTGAACATACCTGACATAAGCGCGGATGTTCATCTTGCCGCTCTGCAGGGCTGTGTCCACGGTGAGGTGGATGGGGTTGGTGGCCTCGCGGCTGTAGTACTCGTGGATCAGCACAGAGTGCTCTGTGATGTCAAATCCGGTGGCGTACCTGTTAGTTAGTTAGATGTGTTAATTAGTCAGATGTGTGAGGGTGAACAATAACACAATGACAGAAAATACAAGTTCAAAAGCGTGGGTAACACAGAATGTTCCATGGCTCCTTTAGAGATGTGCAGAGTAATCATCTTCTCACCATCCAATGATGACCTCACTGGGTGACACCCTCTTGTGTAGCTCATACATGTTCTTGGCGAACTCCATGTCCACAGCAACCTGCAGTTAGAGAATTGACATGGCAGGTTCTGAATAACATTAATAAAACAAATAATCAACTTAAAGTCCACTGATACAGGTTTTACATGTCTCACTATGTTATAGTGCCTCAATAACAACTTTACAATAACCACTGGAATAATGATCAATGGAATATTTGTTATGTTAAAATACGTTTTTTTTTAAGGTTGTTTCGTATTATTCGTCATTATGGAAGACATTGATGTGTTTGACCACAGCGTTTATCATGCGAGATATGGCAAAACATGTAATTAGCTTAGTATGCGGAATATTTACGTACTACAACTGTACTACAACTCTTTGAGTTAAATCGCTAACAAAAGCTCCCATGGTGTGTTCTGGTATGCAAGCACTATTCAACTGGATTTATCTTTTCGCAACAACATACCTCATCCTCCGACTCATTGTGGGGGACAGAGAAGCAGTTGGTCACCTCCACTGAGTGCTTTTCGATGGTGCCTGAGGACAGTGGAGATAGCATCGATTAGCATTGCTTAACGTTAGCTCAACTCACCCTACCGGCTAGAACACTGCAGGTGAATAGCGCCGCACGATTAACTCCTAAATCCAGCTCAGCGATCCAAAAAAATTAATCAAAAACTGTGGCAAGGACGGCAGATATGTTGCGCATTTAAGTAATAACATGACACCTGCTGTTAGGACTTAATAGGTACCATTAGTTCACATCTGCTAAATGGCCGTCCAGATGTATTGCACCGAACCGGAGAACATGCGTTAGCGAGGGAGCTAATACAAGCTAGTTGCCCATCACTTATTTTCACTGTTCATAATCCGCCAGAAGGTCTGCCGTTTAAAAAAAAAACATGGTCTACCTAATAATGTTCCGATGACACGGCTGGCCCCCTCATTTCGACGCTCATAAGAGTCGCCAATAGACGCAAGAACAACAGGGTGAATTTTCACCACTGGCCCGTACACCGACATCTTGAAAGAGGAAGACTGACCGCATCGAATGTTTTGATTGGTGGGACAAAGTGTGGAGAAACGCGGTTACACTGACGCCTAGTGGATGGCGTGCAAATGATCAATCCAATCATCCATTATAAAACAGTGCCGTTTAGACTGTATTTAACATTGATAGGACATGTTTTAGTTCATCTCTCATAGACCAGAGCAGGACATTGAAATGATGGGTATATATTTGAAATTATGAAAAACAACTGGAATAACTGATCAACAATAAGTATATAACATATGTATATATACAAATATGTAACATATACAACAAACATGTACTAGACGTATACATTCCAAAATGTCAACAAATAGTCCTTTATTAATGAATGAAAAAAATATTATGTAGAAGAGCCAAACTCCCATACGCGTGACGGCAGTAATATTTATAGGGGCTGGGTTTATGACAGCATCCTCCGGTCCTAGCTACCTGCGCAGCTGCCGGCGAGTTTCTCGTCTCAGATGAGGGGAGCGATGCTCTCCACGGTTATCGCGTTGCCACCATTTATAACATTTGGAGCCGGGCACAGGTTGTAGTCTACTACAGTCTGCCATTATAATTCTGCCTGATATTTTCTACCTTTTCATAATTAATTAATTTACTAATTTAGGGATTTCCCTAAATGAAAAAAGCGGTCGCTTCTGCGATTGCCTTTGTTTCCTGGAGAAGCGGACAGGGGGGTGAACCGTGATGCTGCGTCGCTCGCCCACCCGAACCGAGCGCTGGTAAACAGAAGACATGGATGTCATTGAGGCAAAAGTGGCCATTCCTGTTCGCTCTGACATCATATGGTCCGTTGTTGAACGATAAGCTCTCCTCTGCATGCGGTTTTGCTGCTGAACAGGTAAGCTATTTAGGCCTCTTGGTACCTTGCTAATAATGCGTGTGCGTGTGCGTATGTGTATGTGCGTGTGTGCATCTGTGCGTGTGCCTGGCGTGTGTTTGTATGTATGTGTGTATGATAACATGGTATCAAAGCGTTGTTTATGTAGCGAGTTGTGTGGCAGACAATGTGACTGTATGGGTTTATTTTTATACATCTATCATGCGTAATAATGCGTCATGCTGATAGTCGTTACCAGTTTCCCCAGTACGGATCCTATTGCTTATCAATGGCTTCATGTCTTCAAAGGCGACTAAATTCATCAGTGGCCAGTGGCTTTAACAGTGTATATCAGACACTTTCAGGATTATATAAGCACAGATTATACATTGCGACTGAGTCTAACCTTAGTCGCAATGTAAAACTCAAATCAAAACAATTAAACAAGACGTTAAGGACGCGCTGTATTGCTCTCTCTCTCTCTCTCTCTCTCTCTCTCTCTCTCTCTCTCTCTCTCTCTCTCACACGCACGCAAACACGTACAGATTGCAGGCATCGTTCCTCTTTCGTTTTCTGTCGGGCACACACACTTGACCCACTGCTCTTTATCAAACATGCAACACTGGAGGTACTAGTATGATAGTACTATATACTATCAATAATACTATTATAATAGTACTATAGCTAAAAGTAATAATGTTAATGAGCATATAGTTCCCACATTACGCCCCTGTGATGACTGGTGGCTGGAAGAAAAGTATAGTCGTCATCCCCTTTCACAGCCCTTGTTCCTCTCTTTGTCATTCTGTCACTCACTCTCTCTCTCTCTTACGTTAGCATGTGGACCCGGTCGGCTCACAGGAGTGCTGAATTAGCGCCGATGTAGGTGTAGTAGTTCATTTCAAAAGGGCAAGTCAGCATGCGGCAGTCTCACGAAAAGGGCCGCATAAGCAAGTGTGTGCTGAGGGAGAGCCGCCACGTGCCCGGGCATTACCGATGAGTGGGGGGGGAATCAACTTGACAGCAGCAACACTTAATCAATGGCAAACAATGTCAAATGATCCTCTGTCCCCGCCCCCTTTTTTTTTATGTTCCAGGGACTCGATTGCGAGGAAAACAAATGGTGCAGGCAGTCGCCACTGGACAGCGCCGGCCATAAAGAAAGAGGACCATTAATAACGCGATTATACACAAGAACACACACACACACATACAGTGAGAGAGAGAGAGAGAGACCCACACACACACACACACACCATCATCACACACACAGAT
>OMKI01011921.1:2327-17241 GCA_900302315.1 Phycis blennoides | reverse complement strand
CACACACACACACACACAAAGAGAGACAGAGACAGGTCATTAAGGAGCAGGTAGGGGTTAGACAGTACAGAGACAGGTCATTAAGGAGCAGGTAGGGGTTAGACAGCACAGAGACAGGTCATTAAGGAGCAGGTAGGTGTTAGACAGTACAGAGACAGGTCATTAAGGAGCAGGTAGGGGTTAGACAGTACAGAGACAGGTCATTAAGGAGCAGGTAGGGGTTAGACAGTACAGAGGCAGATCATTAAGGAGCAGGTAGGTGTTAGACAGTAAAGAGACAGGTCATTAAGGAGCAGGTATGGGTTAGACAATACAGAGACAGGCCATTAAGGAGCAGGTAGGGGTTAGACAATACAGAGACCGGTCATTAAGGAGCATGTAAGTTAGACAGTACAAAGCCATTAAGATAGATAGATAGATAGATAGATAGATAGCATCTTTATTGATCCCCCTTAGGAGAAATTCACAGGTGACCAGCAGTGCAGTGGGAAAGAGTACGAAAGAACAAAAAACAATAGTATATACAATAAATACCAATACCAATACCAATTTGTAATAAGATTTTTACTAAAAAACTACTTGGAATGAGGTAAACATACTATATACATGTGCTTTTCCATTTGTAGCTAACTATGCTTAAATAAATTAGTATAAATATAAATATAAATGTGCCAATGTGCAGGTGCAGGGTTCCTGAGGTAGTGGAAGAAAGTGAAAATAAATAAATAACAAGTTTTAAACAGCAGTCCGTCCAGAGGTGTGGGGTTTAGTCCGTAATGTGGTCTAGAAGGAGGTGTTGGGGCTTTCGAGACGTTGGGAGCGGGGGGTTGAGGTGTTATGAAGCCTGATAGCTGATGGGATGAAGCGCTTAGAGGCACGTGGCTGAGTGAGTCTGTCACTGAACGTGCTCCTGAGTTGCCTCAGCTCGGCGTAGAGAGGGTGAGAGGGAAGGAGCAGGTAGGGGTTAGACAATACAGAGACCGGTCATTAAGGAGCAGGCATTGGGGAGTCAACCACTACTCTAGCCCCTAGGCCACCCTTCCTTGTGGTGTAAGGGCCAGAAACCACCTGCTAATGCATTTAAATGGAGATAAAGCAATCAAGGTTCTATGGTTCCACCGTGTAGAAACATAACAGGGTTTATGTCTCCACTCCCTCTGTGTTATGATGAGGATCTTACAGTCAGGGTAATTCTACGTAATAATGCTATCGTCCTCATGCTTGTATTGATCATCCAAAGCACAATCACACACAGTTCTGCTGACTACTCTTCACAAAGTGACATGTAGTCGGCATCCTGTCCAAAGAAAAAATACACTAGCTGTTCTTTTTGTTGTAGCGGTTGTCACGTGTCTTTGAGCGTGTTGAAAGAAGCAACAGCCCTTCCTTTTATAGACCCCCAAATGTGACGCACAGTTTGGGGATTTAAAGATATCCTGATTCTCTGAAAACTGTTTTTATGAAGCTTCCACCCTGACTCAGTGGGGCTGTGTGGCTCACATGTCGCAACATTCTCATATTTCCACAAAAGTCTAACATCACCAGTAACTGAATGCTGACTAAGTCTCAAATAAAGTCATCGATAAAAATACATGCATTGGAACCTATAGCTAACCATAATGAATTCAGTTAATTTTAAACATTTAAACATCATTTTAAACAAACTATGTATTTATGTTACGCCCCAGGAGAGTTATCAGTGGGACATATACAGACTTCAACCGTTTTTTTTTTTGCAGAACAGCTAAATGTAGCCAATGTCTTGACAAACAAGCCAGTGTGCAGCCTCGCTAGCTTTCAGTGCAACATCTGTTTACCATGGAAACTCATGCCCCACCCCCCCACTCCCGATAAACATAAGCCTCCAAAACCCATAGACTTGTCACATTAGCTTATTATCGCTTTTTGCTCAGTGTATGAAGCAAAACGGCGACACCTGCTGTGGGGCCGTGCTGTTAAGTTCACACTATTTGCTAAATATGTCTTTAGCAAAAACAATAAATCGGACACCGAATGCCAAGATGTTCTAAAAAGTCAAAATGTTTTCACCAAGAGTCTGCGGCTTACGGTCAGCCCGGAGCCCAGTGTTTGACAAAACGTCCAAACTGTTTGTAAATAGAGAGAACAATTAATTATGGTGGCCGTGTGACGGAGCTGAAAGATGTAGTTGAGTTTGTGGGCGCGCAGATCGGTGAGCAGATATCTGTGTTAGCAGCAGACATCCTGGAATTGTCAGGAGGAGACGTGTGGCAGTTCAAAGAGCTGTGTAAAACAATGGCCACCCCGTGCCCACGGTAACCGTTCACACAACGTTCTTCCACAAGTCAGGGGATAGTGAGTCCTCACTAACTACATCCTCTCTCACTGCAAGCCCATGTCCTAGTTTAAAACAACAGGAAACAACAACAGTGGTACAATAAAAACCCTAATGATATAATAACAACAGCAACCACTACAACAATAATCCTAAAAATAGTAATGACTTATTTAGTTGAGAGGAAAACAATCAATATATACTGTCAATTCATCTTTACCGCTGCCTACATTTTGTAGGCTGCAGGCTGCCTTAATCCATGATAAAAAAATATCTCCCTGTGTGTTTGCCAGTGGATCAATGTAACTCATTTCCCGTTGAGTCATGAGAAAAGTCATCAAATGACCTTTAAGGTTGTTTTTGCCATCTTGTTGCAGACAACTACTGAAGTGTGTTTGGATAGGTCAGAGTTTTGTTGGTCAGTCTGTCTCTTTTTTTTCTCTCTGGATTCGTGTTCCGATTCTTGTTTGTTTGTTCTTTCTTTCTTCTGTAACCTCTGTGTTTGGTCGGCCATCTCCCAGGTCATGCAGGACAAGATCATATGCCTCCCCCAGAGGGCCATGCCTCCGAACCAGACTGCGCCGCTGCCCAACCGAACTGAGGTGGAGCTGGAGGAGTTGTCCCTGCTGGCCCACCTCACCGCCCTGCCCAAGGAGATGACTGGCCTGAAGACAGACCTGGACCTACAGCAGTACAGCTTCATCAACCAGATGTGCTACGAGAAGGCCCTGCACTGGTACGCCAAGTACTTCCCCTACCTGGTCCTCATACACACCCTCATCTTCATGGTGTGCAGTAACTTCTGGTTCAAGTTCCCCGGCTCCAGCTCCAAGATAGAACATTTCATCTCCATCCTGGGAAAGGTAAATATTTGTGTGGTTTTATTCAAATTTTTCATTTTGTACCTTTTTTTATTCTACTACGTTTCTGTATTTTCTGCTGTGACACCCACATTTCCCGTCTGGGATTTAAAGGTTAGATCAAATAAATAAGTGAATGATTCCAGATGGGAAATTCAGTAGTACTAACTTAGTAAAGTACTAACTTATATTAACTTGTCTCAAGTGTTTCGACTCCCCCTGGACCACCAGGGCCTTGTCTGAGGTTTCCGGGGAGAACCCTGAGGAGAAAGACCACCAGAAGCTCAGTGCCAGCCGCTGCAGCATCAGCGTAGCTCCAAAGGAGGCCAACCTGGAGAAGTCCCAGTCCCTCCGGTCCATCCCAGAGAAGATCGTGGTGGACAAGCCGACCGCGAGTGCAATGGACAAGAAAGAAGGAGAGCAGGCGAAGGCACTCTTTGAGAAGGTGAAGAAGTTCCGCTTGCACGTGGAGGAGGGGGACATCCTCTACATCATGTATGTTCGCCAGACCGTGGTCAAGGTGTTCAAGTTTCTCCTCATCCTGGCATACAACAGCATTCTAGTATCCGAGGTTCAGATCACGGTGAAGTGCAACGTGGATATCCAGGACATGACAGGTTACAAAAATTTTTCCTGCAACCACACCATGGCTCACCTGTTCTCCAAGCTGTCCTACTGCTACCTGTGCTTTGTGGCTGTCTACGGACTCACCAGCCTTTACACCTCCTACTGGCTCTTCTACCGCTCCCTCAAGGAATACTCGTTCGAGTACGTACGTCAGGAAACAGGCATTGACGACATTCCCGATGTCAAGAACGACTTTGCCTTCATGCTGCACATGATCGACCAGTACGACCCGCTGTACTCCAAGAGGTTCGCCGTGTTCCTGTCGGAGGTGAGCGAGAACAAACTGAAGCAGCTGAACCTCAACCACGAGTGGACGGCGGAGAAGCTGCGCCAGCGGCTGCTGACCAATGCTCACAACAGGCTGGAGCTGCAGCTCTTCATGCTTTCCGGCCTGCCCGACACCATCTTCGAAGTGACGGAGCTGCAGTCGCTCAAGCTGGAGATCATTTACAACGTCACCATGCCCGCCTCAGTCTCCAAGCTGGAAGACCTCCAGGAGCTGTCCTTGTACCAGTGCTGCCTGAAGCTCCACACCACTGCTACCTCCTTCCTTAAGGAGAACCTGAAGGTGCTCCGTGTGAAGTTTGACGACAGCAGGGAGCTCCCCAACTGGCTGTATGGCCTGCGGAGCCTCGAGGAGCTCTACCTCATAGGCTTGTTGAGCTCCGACGTCTCTAAGAACGTCGTCCTGGAGTCACTGCGGGAGCTCAAGTGTCTGAAGGCTCTGACACTCAAGAGCAACCTGGCCAAGATCCCCCAGTCCATTGTGGACGTCTCCAGCCACCTGCAAAGGCTTTACATCTACAACGACGGCACCAAGCTGGTAATGCTCAACAACCTGAAGAAGATGGTCAACCTTACAGAGCTAGAACTTGTACGCTGTGACCTGGAGCGCATCCCACATGCCATCTTCAGCCTGTCCAACCTGCAGCAGCTGGACCTGAAGGAGAACAACCTGCGTAGCATTGAGGAGATTGTCAGCTTCCAGCACCTGCGGAAGCTCACCTGCCTGAAGCTGTGGTTCAACAGCATCATGTACATCCCTGAGCACATCAAGAAGCTGGGCAGCCTGGAGCGTCTCTACTTCAGCCACAACAAGATTGAGATCCTGCCCTCGCACCTCTTCCTGTGCAACAAGCTGCGCTACCTGGACCTGTCCAACAACGACATCAGATTCATCCCACCGGAGATCGGCGTGCTCCAGAGCCTGCTGTACTTCTCTGTCAGCTGCAACAAGATCGAGAACCTGCCCGACGAGCTCTTCTTCTGCAAGAAGCTGAAGACGCTGAAGCTGGGCAACAACGCGCTGTCCTTGCTCTCGCCCAAGGTCTCGTACCTTGTGCTGCTCACACACCTGGAGCTGAAGGGAAACCACTTTGAGGTTCTGCCGGCTGAGCTGGGCAGCTGCCGGGCCCTGAAGCGCAGCGGGCTAATTGTGGAGGACACGCTGTTCGAGACCCTGCCCTCCGAGGTCAGGGGTCAAATGAAGACGGAGTGAGTGGGGTGCCTTACACCCTGACCAAAGTGCCAACTCTTCTGTCTGTCTGTATGTCTCCTGGTCATGCTTTATATCATACTGTATATGACTATGACTGATGTCATACTATCAGTGTGATGTCATACTTGAGTTATGTATTACTATGTTGTCATTCTATGACATACATTCTACTGACATAGTGTTATGTCATGCTACCATTGTGACATTATACTATGACACATTGCTTTATAATAGTGTGATGTTATATGACATATTGCTTTTTGTCAGTGTGATGTCATACCATGTATCAGAGTGATGTCATGCTATGATGTCGTACTATGACATTTGGCTTTATATCAGTGTTATGTCATACTGTGACATATCCTGCTTTAAATCATTGTGGTGTCATAGTTAAACACACTTATTTAGTTATTTTGTGACTGCTGAGTTTAAAGTGAGTATGTATTTCTAGAACTAGGCTGACATGGATCTGTGTTTATATGATGGTTGACTTTCTCAAAGAACCTGAAGAGTAGGCAGGCTACCCTAGTAACAAACATACACCTTCCTCCTTAACAAGCTTCTCCTGTATGCTCCTTAATGAGCCATTCTTACCTGCTCCTTAACAAGCTTTTCCTATCTGCTCCTCAACGAGTTGTTCCTACCTGCTCCTCAATGGGCTGGTCCTACCTGCTCCTTAATGAGCTGTTCCTACCTGCTCCTTAACAAGCTGTTACTACCTGCTCCTTAACGAGCTGTTACTACCTGCTCCTTAACGAGCTGTTCTTACCTGCTCCTTAACAAACTGTTCCAACCTTTATCTGTAATCACTCTCACTCTGGATAAAAAGTCTCTCAAAAGTTACATTAGCTCACAATAGATTTTATTTGAAAACAACAGGCCTGTACAGCACTGAGGAGATCACCAAAAGGCCATTTGTTTGCTGTTCGCTGCACAGAACATATGTCAGCAGGAGTAAACGTTGATTTGTTTTTTTGTTGTAAAATATCTTTGTTATCCATCCTAAAAACAGAACCACATAGGCCTTGTCCTTCAAATAAGAGAAAGCTTCCTTTAGCTTAAAAAAATTAAAGCTCACTCAGAGACGATCAGGGTAACTCATAATGTACCTCATGATGCTAGTGGTATGTGTGGGATATACGCTGCCTGCATACAACAGTGTCATGGAAATGTTTTTCTGTTATAGGAAGCTAATATTTATGGCGCTAGCCATCCAAAGGGAATGTTATGCTGTTATTATGCAATTATTATTTAGTTCATGAGATATATACACACATGCCTGAACTTCAGAAAATATGTATTTTTATAAGCAATTTTGTCATGTTAGATAATAAAAAAAAATAGCTGGTTTATTTATCGTTCAAATGTGTCTACTCTGTTGTTGTTCCTTCCTAATGTTTGAAATATAATATCTGCTATCTAACCTATCAATTATTTCCATAAATATGACAGTGTGTGTTGTTAGAAGACCAATCATCTAAAACGATTAAGTATACATGTCCTAAATGATCTGCCATGTCTCCCAACTGCTTGGTAATTATGAAAACTTAATCGCAGACAGGAAACGTGGGATAAAGTAGGCCAAAGTAATCCGATTAAATTAATTATGCGTCATAAAACAGCTTCGTCATGTCGTAGAGGCCAACGTGGCCCTCGTTTCTTCAGACGGCCTTGAAGCTTCAATGGTTCTGAGGGTGGGGAACCGCTGAGGGGAACGCTGCCACCTGCCGGCGGTCTGAGGGATTGACACCACACAACGCTTTCCACGCATGACATCCACGCATCTGGAAAAGTACTGCAGAACGTCAACATGTTCATATTTCTGTAAGATGTATGGGTCTATCATATTCACTTAAATGTCCATAGACATTTGGGCAATAAGGTTTTAAAGGAGGTTATGTTTCATAGTTGTATAACTAACAATGATTAACTATTTCATTATTATTTCGTTAATTATGAAAGATGTAGACAGGAAAGGATTGACTATGAATGAGTCAATGGGTCTAATGTGCCCTGGAGCTGACACAGCATGACACACACACGACGCCTCGATTCACGTCCATATGCGCTGTTGTCGCGGTTCTCAACCCTTCTTCCGCTTTATTCTGATCGAAGACTTTTCCACTAAATGGGTTTGTGATGTTAACCTAACGCCTTCCGAAGAGTGTGAACGAGGGTTCAGTGCACAAGCTGGAACAGAAGCACTTTCAGTTCCTGTCCTGACCGCCAGTGTCTGGCCAGCTGACCATCTGTCCATCTGTCCACACCGCAAAGCTGCAAGGCTGCAAAGCCGCAAGGCGCAATCCAGGGAACTCGACTAACACGCTATTCTGAAGAGACTCTGGACACCCGGGTAGTCTTAAGGTTCTCCAGAACACGGTAACGTTGGGTCGACAACCTGAGTATGATCATGATGATGATGATGTAGATGATGATGATGATGATCGCTACAATGGGAGGCTGAGCGCATCCCGGGTAGGCCCGATGCGCCGACTCAGTTGAATGCGTCACCCTGCGTCGCGTCTGGAGGATTCGTCCATGAGGAAAAGCATGTGTGGGATTTTAATGTGGACCCTCGCTTTGCTCCATTCCGTCTGCAGTCGAATCTAACGTAACCCCACCGTGTAGAAACACGGGCTGCTGTGGAGGGATGCGGCGGGGAGTGTGTTCGACATAATCGGATCTTTCTCAGCGGAAGGTGCGTAAAGCGGACAGCGCGCCTCGGTCTCCATCCGATGCGTTAGCGCCATCATGTAGGATCACTAGAGTCTGGATGAAGCCGACGCTTCGTCGCCACAACGTATAAAAGACAATTATTGACAACGTATGTATGATATAATCATATGGGTGCATATGCTTAAAGCGTCACCGCTCGCTCGGTATGAACCTGCTCCGACGGCCCGCCGTAGACCACCCAGCGTCCCCCTGACAGCCCCCCAGCTGGGCTGGAGGCTGGGAGCTGCTTGTGGACACACGGTTACCTTGTGCACATTAACCAGTGACGGTAGTTCACTAGACGTGAAGGAGGACGCTGTTACATATGCATTATATGCATATGCATGTGCATATGCATGTGCTTCATTCATTTTGCTAATGGTCCACTATTAATGAATTGCTAATAAATAATGTAGCGATGCACGGTTACCGTGTCGTATCTGAGACTGCCTTTAAATGTTGAGCTTCTGTGGACAGGAGCAGTGAAGTGGTGGCCCATCACAACATGTCCACACACACAGCCACACACTCATGCGTAAGTAGGTCACCCAGTACTGTTGACGGTCAGAATGGTAGACGATTGACCCGCTTGATAAGGCAGCTTTCAAACCGGTTCAAGCTGTTGCCATAATCATACAGTAGGCTTTATCATGCCTTACTTCTGCTCTTTAATTCTTTGTTTCCTATATCCTTAGTCCCTCTCTCCCTTCACTCCTCCCTCCTTCCTTCCTCCCTCCTCTCCTATCCTCCCTTTGTTTCCATTCCATTCTTCTGCCCTCATTCCCTCTGTCTCTCTTCTGTAATAACCTCCTCCTGCTCACTGTCCTCCAGGTATGTTCACCCTGACGGAGGTGGCCTCCCTGAACGACATCCAGCCCACCTATAAGATCCTGAAGCCATGGTGGGACGTGTTCATGGATTACCTGGGCGTAGTCATGCTGATGCTGGCCATCTTTGCGGGAACCATGCAGCTCACCAAAGACCAGGTGGTCTGCCTTCCTATCCTGGAGGAGGCAGCAGAGGACCCCGGCGTGGACGGACATTTTGACGTTCACGCCGCCGCTCTAGACGTGGAGGCGGCGCTCTTGGCTGACGGTCGCCCAGCTGGCGTCTTCCGGAAATTTGGTTTCGGCGAGCCAGCGGAGCTGGGTCTGCCTGAACCCACGGGCGTGAGGACAGCGTTAGACTTCCAGCAGTATGTCTTCGTCAACCAAATGTGCTACCATGTGGCGCTGCCCTGGTACTCCAAATACTTCCCATACCTCGCGCTTATTCACACCATCGTGCTCATGGTCAGCAGCAACTTCTGGTTCAAATACCCAAAGACCAGCTCCAAGATCGAACACTTCGTTTCCATCCTGGGGAAGTGTTTTGAGTCCCCGTGGACGACCAAAGCACTGTCCGAGACGGCGTGCGAGCACTCTGAGGAGAACAAGCAGCGGTTGGTTGGCCCGTCCTCTCTGCCCAAACACTTCTCCACCAGCAGCGAGGAGGGCAGTCCCAACCAGTCCGCCCCTGCCGTGCTGGTCAAGTCCAGCGTCCAGTTCTCAGCGGAGAAGCTTGTGATTGAAGTCCCGGCCATGACCATCCTGGACAAGAAAGACGGTGAGCAGGCAAAGGCGCTGTTTGAGAAAGTCAGGAAGTTTCGGGCTCATGTTGAAGACAGTGACTTGATTTACAAGCTCTACGTCGCTCAGACAGTCATCAAAACGGTCAAGTTTATACTCATCCTGTGCTACACGATGACCTTTGTCGCCGCCATCAATTTTGCCCATGTGTGTGAGCCGGAAATTAAACATTTAACTGGCTATTCGAAGTTCCAGTGTACGCACAACATGGCATTCATGTTGAAGAAACTGCTTGTCAGCTACATTGCTCTCATCTGCGTGTACGGCATCGTGTGTATCTACACGCTGTTCTGGCTGTTTCGCCGGCCCCTCAAGGAGTACTCCTTTGAAAAGGTGCGGGAGGAGAGCAGCTTCAGCGACATACCCGACGTCAAGAATGACTTTGCTTTTCTTCTGCACATGGTGGATCAGTACGACCAGCTGTACTCAAAACGCTTTGGCGTTTTTCTCTCCGAGGTTAGCGAGAACAAGCTCCGGGAGATCAGCTTGAACCACGAATGGACCTACGAGAAACTACGGCAGCACGTCACACGCAACGCCCAGGAGAAGCTGGAGCTGCATCTCTTCATGCTGTCCGGGGTGCCGGATGCCGTGTTTGACCTCACTGACCTGGAGATCCTCAAGCTGGAGCTGATTCCTGAGGCAAGGATCACGGTGAAGATCTCGCAGATGATGAACCTCCAGGAGCTGCACCTCTACCACTGTCCCGCCAAGGTCGAGCAGACCGCATTCGTGTTCCTCCGAGACCACCTCCGGTGCCTTCACGTCAAGTTCACGGACGTCGCTGAGATCCCCACGTGGGTGTACCTGTTGAAAAGTCTGAGGGAAATGTACTTGGTGGGTAACCTGAACTCAGAGAACAACAAAATGATTGGACTGGAGTCTCTGCGAGACCTCCGCCACCTGAAGATCCTGCATCTGAAAAGCAACCTGACCAAGATGCCCACAAACATAACAGATCTGTCACCGCACCTCATCAAGCTGGTCGTAGACAACGACGGGACCAAACTCCTGGTTCTCAATAGCCTCAAAAAGATGATGAACTTGGCAGAGCTGGAGCTCCACAATTGCGAACTGGAGCGAATTCCACATGCCATCTTCAGTCTGACCAATCTTCAGGAGCTCCACCTGAAGTCTAATAACATCCGGACCATCGAAGAGGTCATTAGCTTCCAGCACCTCAAGAGGCTCACCTGCCTCAAACTTTCACACAACAAAATAATCACCATTCCGCTGTCCATAAGCCACGTGAAGAATCTCGAGTCGCTCTACCTTTCACACAACAAACTGGAAGCCCTGCCCTCGTCACTATTCAACCTTCCCAAGCTGCGCTACCTTGACGTTGGCCACAACTCCATCGTGGTCATACCACTCGAGGTGGGCTTCTTGCAGAACCTCCAGCATTTCGCCATATCCGGCAACAAGGTGGAGGTGGTGCCCAAGCAACTCTTCAAATGCACCAAACTGAGGACCTTGAACCTGGGCCACAACCGTATCTCCATCATCCCGGAGAAGATTGGCCAACTTGCACAGCTGGCCCAGCTGGAGCTGAAAGGAAACTGTCTGGACCGCCTGCCCCTCCAGCTTGGTCAGTGTCCTCTCCTACGCAGGAGTGGCCTGGTGGTGGAAGACCACCTCTTTGACTCGCTGCCTCTGGAGGTCAAGGAGAGCATCAACCAGGAGTCTGGCGTTCTGTTTTCAAATGGAGTATAGATCAGCACAGAGGGCTGAGGAACGGTCATTTTTCATTTGTTTTGAGTTAGCTTTGGAGTTGAAGCGTTTTCGGAGTGTTATTGAAGAGTAACCAAACAAATGATATCAAACTTTAGCGACAGACCCCTCAAATGAGTGCCCAGTAATGACACACCATGACATTTAAACTTCACTTTGTGACACCACAAATGTCAGTAACATCAGTTGTAGAAGCCATGTTTGTTGCTGTCCCTGTGGGTCTGTGTTTTGAATGCATGCCATGGGAAACAATGGCTTTGCTCAGGTTCGAGTTGGCTTGTCATCACTGTATTCAAAGTGCCAGTGTGCAGATATGTCCTGTATATAAGTGTTCCTGTTTGTTAGACAGAGTTCATTGCTTTTTCAGTCCAACAACTTTATTTCTTGAGTTTTGTTCCAGACATTGTAAGTGTTGTGTTTAGTGAAATCACAGCGTTAATTGTACATACTTTAAGTAGATTTGAGCTTTTGTACCACTGTTATTGATTTGTTTTGATACCATCAGACACTGCAAACTCCTCTCACAGCAGAATCATTTGGTTGTTATTTTATAAATGCTGTTTGTCTTCTGATTGTTTTTACATGCACTACATGTAGGAGGATGTGTGCTTGTCAAAGGGCAAGAACAGAGTGGGCTTCAGCGCTTAGCAGACCAGTAACACATGTATGGACCACGTCTTCCAAGGCCCCTACAGCGTATGTCCACAGTAGCACTGGAGAAGAATGTATATTTGATATTTATTCATAACCTCTTTAAACCTAGAGATCCAAGAGACTTGTTGAGACTTTTTGTTGAAAGTATCTTTTTTGCACAAAAACAACTATAAATATTTGCAACAAAACCAAGAATACGTCTTTGATCTTTTCTCAATTCTAAAAAAAACACACACAAAGTTTGACTTTGAATCTATCTATATATCTATATATATATATGAGTCTGACAATAGACCAAAGACTAAAAACGAAAGATTTCGTATTATTTATATTCAGGTACTATAAGTGCACATGAACTTATAGTTGCAGTACAAACCGTTGGTCATGTGCACTCCATGAAATGTAAAATTTTTTTTTTCGCTGAAGGTTCCTACTGGACTGGATGTTTAGTTAATAGTACCTCGATGTTCCCACACATACCCACAGGCGCATCTAATGACGCGTGGAGGACCAACATCAGGGCGGGAGGTGCCATTGTTTCCTAGCTAATGCTGCCCCCGTGTGGAGATGTAATGTTACAGCAATACAGAAAAACAAGCAGCAGCGGCGCAGTTGATGGAAAAAAATTAATAAAAAATCCTTGGGCCGTTACGACAAGGGGAAATATCGACCCCTTTATCCAGGGTTGGAAAAGTATCTGAGAACAAATGCTGTTCCATGTCTTGAAATATACGGAGGAAAATACGGTGATACGTTGGGTGTCCGTTTAATGTTGCTGACCACTGAAGACCATTGATGAGGATGCTTAATAAGCCCTTTTATATCATATTTGCTATATTCATTGTCATGTTGCATATGTGATATCAAATCTGCCCACAGCAGACTGTATTCATATAAAACCTTTGACCGAGTCACTGAGATGTCAGTGCCTCGTTTGCTCCGCTCAGCATCACGGCTCAGGCCTCCATCTCACCCCTTCCTCCTCCTCCTCCTCCTCCTCCCCCCCATCATCCCGTCCTGAGGACCGGAGGAGCACAAGGGTCGCGTCTCACACGTTCAGCGTCCGGCCATCCTGCGCTGACCACGGGCCTCACAGCCCCCCCCCCCTCCCCCCGGGCCCCGTGGAAAAAAGGTCCGCACGGCGTCCAACCTGGAGGTTGACTCGCTCTCTCCATCTGTGTCTCTTCTACGGAGGTTTTAGAGGATTTATTCTGACACATCGACCGAGATGCGGGTTATCGCCCTAACGACCGGCGCCGCGGGACGTCTCCGGTGTGGAGCCTGGCCGTGTGTTTGACGGGTTTGTCGTGTCGTTATAAACCTCTCGTCAGCCTTCAAATCAGACCTATTCGTTGTGTCAGATTTACAGACGAGAATCCTGGAAAAAAGCAGGATAACAAAGAGTACAGCAGTGTGAGTGAGCTCCATCCAGAGGCGTCTACACTGCTGTAGTCGGGGGCCCAGGAGAGGGGGGGCGGGGGGCTATAACATTCATTTCGCGGAGAATGGGTAGGGCGTACTTCAAAAAATTCACTTTATGACAAATATTGCATCAAATAAGCCACACGCTGGTACAGTAAAAACGTGTAGGATGATAAAAAAAAAAACCTTCACAATGTTCTGTTAGATTTTGATTGACAAGTTCAAAGCCTCATCAACTGCCAGACAAAGTTGGTATGCTGCTTGGAGTGGCCAATCACATTTGCGAGGATGTTGCGAAGATAAATGTGAGTCGTGTTCTCTTTCTGGTCGGCCCCGCAGCCCCGGTCCCCGGCGTGTTTGGTGTGTTTTAGAGTTTCAATCTCAGGTGGGGTGAATGTTCCCTCCTGGCTGGCCCCGAGGTGCGTGGTGAACCTGGAGCCTCTGTGCTGATCCCAGTAATGATGTTTTAATGACTCCTGCAGGGCACCCATCTCATCTCCGCGCACGCGCCAGCGAAGCGGACTCCTCCTCGCGCATCGAGACATTCAGTGTTTTGGAAAACATTCGCTGATGAAACAGCGTCTGTGAAGTGGGCTAATTACCGGGGGGGGCCGCACGGCAGCCCGCCGCCGCCGCCGCCGCCGCCGCCACCGCAGGGCGCTTTGAAGTCTGGAGCCCGCCATCGCAGCCGAGGCCACAGATCACTGGGGATTGGCTGTAATTAGAGACCGCGGGGTGACTTTGGAGGCTGCGGGGAGACGCAACCTCCCCCAGATTGAGGCTTCAGGGTGAGGAGGGGTGAGGACGACTTGTCACTTATGAGGAGCGTCCTGCCACACAGTGACACCATGTTGCAGTGTTGATTTCTACGAGACATTGTAAACGGAACACGTTTACGCAGCGCCTCTCTGACCACGCAGCGTCATGGCCTCACCGCCTCACGCTCACCCACTCACACACACACGTTCACACACCGGCCGTGTCAGCCACGCAAGGCAGCAGCCAGCCGGTGTGGAGCAGTTAGGGGTGAGGTGTCTCGCTCAGGGACACCTCCGGGGATCGAGCTAGCAACCTCCCGAGCTGCTGCCGCCCATAAGCTCAGGCAACTCTCGCTCACCAAGTCTGTGTACGAGATCTTTGACATTCATGTCACATCAGCCACGGGAAGTGCTGCGAGATTAAAGAACCATACCAGGGATCTTCTAAATGACATTCTCTCTCTCTCTCTCTCTCTCTCTCCCTCATCCCCCCCCCCCCCCCCCCCCCCCCCCCCCCCCCCCCACCCCCACACCCCCACCCCCACCCCCACTCTCACCCCCCCCCCCCCACACACACGCACACACACACACACACACACACACACACACACACACACACACTCACACACACACACACACACACACACACACACACACACACACACACACACACACAAAGGCACACGTGTGGTTAAACAACACTTAGG
>OMKI01011918.1:16805-27467 GCA_900302315.1 Phycis blennoides | reverse complement strand
TGTGGATGAGGAACGACTGCTGCCTACAGAGAGCCTGCTGCAGTCTGACCAGAGCTCTGACCGGCTCCCTGAGTCACCCGCAGACTCTCTGTCACTGACGAGCGCCACGATGCTGAGGATGATTTTTATGTATGTGTCGGGTCATGGAATCCAAGGACACAAGTCGCGAACACAACATTCGCGCAAATTAACAAAGAAGTGATTTTTTTCTTTCTTTCTGTGAATAACTCAAAATGCCCCAGTGACGACTTGTGTCCCTACTTTCCATGACCTGACACATATATGTATATATATATATATATATATATATGTGTACCATATATGTTGTAATCAACATTCTGTTGATTACAACATATACACGTATGTTTTAATCAACAGCAGATCAAAATCTGCTGATCATTTCAGTCTCGGAGATGATGTTGTTGACACACACACACACACAGACCACATAAATTCAAAAGATTACACAGGAAATAAATGTTCGTTGCACACAAACTTATCAGTGGTACCCCTGACAGAGCATCCTCTATATAGAGCGACTGCCAATGATTGGCGCGCACACACACACACACACACACACACACACACACACACACACACACACACACACACACACACACACACACACACACACACACACACACACACACACACACACACACGCACACACACGCACACACCGTTGCTTTGATAAGAGCTGTAACCCAGCCACACCCAACCAATAAAAACAATCATCTTGGGTGTCATGCCTTTCCTTTTCCTGTCCCCCCCCTGTTGGGGGTGCTGTTTCACAAGCCAGGGGAAGATGCCCTCCTCTGCCTTGTTGATGTGATATCACCCACTCTCTGGTAAGGGCCTCTGTAGGGTGGAGGCAGGGAGTCCAGATGTCTGGTGGCCTAGCCTCCACGAGAGCGAGAGTTGGTCCACAAATACAACAAAACAGGAAGTCCTTCAAGGTCACCGGCAAGTTCTTTGAAACGGAGAAAGGGGAAGGGGCCACGGCGTCCATTTGATGGTCACATCCTGTTCCTTGTAACTCTACGCTGGTACGCGCGTGTTCGGGCACCCTGACCACACACACACACACACACACACACACACACACACACACACACACACACACACACACACACACACACGTGTTCCACAGTGCCGCCCCGCAGGCCTCCACAAGGCTGGTGTAAACACATGTGTGCGTTTCCCGGGGCCGAGCTGATGACCGGGAAAGAACGTCGTGACCGACGTTCCTTCAGCGTGGCGGCGGACTCACGGCGGTCTGCCTGGAGAAGCTTGATCAATCTGAACATGTACATATTTGTATATTTGTATATGTTAAGGAGAAGAACGAACAAGCATGTTTCTCTCATGCGTCGCCAGATGTACGCTTTGCTGTAATGGAAGTGGTGTTTTTCCAAGACTCCAACACTGAGCCCAGAAGATTAAATTTTGGATTGGATTTGGATTATTGTATAAATTCAGCACAATGCCTGCACGTGGATAGTACACGTACAGCCAAGTAGCTAAAGTCCCTGTTTGTGGTTCCCCCTCCAGCCATTGTCTTCAGGGGGACGGTGGGCTTAGGAGATCTGAATGGGGAGACATGCACATACACACATCTTTAATCCACATGTTTAATCTGTGCAGGCAGTCTACCATACCCCATCAACCCCAGAAGCCCCCGCACTGAGACAGCACCACTACCCTGCAGAACCACGCTCCCTGTTCAATACTGCGGCACAGTCAATTACAGAAGAAGGACCTCCTTAGGTTTTGGGATGCCGTTTCATACGTAGAAGTGGTAGAAAAGACCTCTGTGTCCCTTTAACACACATGGCTCGTGTTGTGCCTGGCACCGTGGCCTGTTAACCACAGCCAAAACATGGGAGACCCACAGAGGATCACAGTGATAAGACCCACGAGCGGATGGGAGCTGAATGAGAATCACACTACTACATGTGAAATAAGAGACGCGAGCCCACCGAAGACCATGTGTTTTCGGCGTGTGAACACTCAAGACTGGTGGAGCCCCGTCTCACAAATCAGACTTTAGCATGCCACAGTAGGACTGCTGGAGCCAAGATTAGGTGGAGCCAGATACTCAGTAGGACCGACTGTGTTATTCCATAGTTATACATCAATATAAATTTAGGATTAAAATGTTTGAAATGTATCGACGCAAGAGCTTTTCGTCCTAAATTATGTGTTTTAGGAAAGTTATAGCCACCACATGAGCTACTAAGTAAGCTAGGATTGTATTTCTATATTCACGGTCTGAAGCCAATGCATTTATAGTGTTCCAGGACTGCTGATATGCTTACAGCATAGCAGCATGCTAATGTGGTGATATAGCAGCATGCTAACGTGGTGATATAGCAGCATGCTAACTCGTTGATATAGCAGCATGCTAACTCATTGATATAACAGCAGCTCAGAAAATGTTGTGCATGCTGTGTCATAACAGTTAATAGCATCAAAAGTGTCCATGAATTACACTGCACTTTAGTTTAAACTAGGACAGTTGATTTAAAGTAGGCCCTGTCAGATGGGGTTCAAGTTGCTGTCATTTTGTAAAGACGGTCCATAATAGATGAGAGTCATTAAAGGGGACCAATGATTGTCATCCCTAATGTCTGTTTTATAGCCAATGGGTGACTGAAATGGGGGACATTCATCAACATGTTAACACTGGAATGTTTGCCACTTCAAGTCAAACCAATCTTCAAGGCCTCTGGCTAAGCATTATTCTGTAGCACAAAAGGATTCTGCTTGCCTTAGCATTTATTCCCATTTGGGAAAAAAAACAGGAACTGACTATATTACTATACTACTATATGTCATGTTCTGTCGTGATAAGATGGAAAATCATGTTTGCAATTATACTTTATATTTGCAATTTTGTGGATTTATATATACATATAATATTTTGCAACTACTAGCCATTAACTCGCTACCAGTTTGTTGTATTTCGACACAGCAAGGACAGCAAGGAGTTATTTGGGCACAAAGGTTAGCCCTCCGCCCAACCCAGGAAGCAGGAAGAACTCCTGACCTTTTATTAACCATAGTTAAAGATACACCAGTCAACAGGATGCTGTCGTGATCGCTGTGCAATCACCAGGATGATTCATTCATTCAATAATCAAACCGAGGTGAACCTTGATGAAGACCATCAAAATAAATTGTGATGATACATAATGACAAAAAGAGACTAAATAAACAGTTAAAGTTGCAAGTCCCCACCCTGTGATACACTACATTTACCAAAAGATAAGGGGTGATATTTGTAAAAGGATATGGGCATTCTTTCCAAATTACACACCGAGCTGTTTATCACCACTCGGCCAACATATCCGCCACCGCTGCTGTCTACTGTCTGGATGCAGGGCCGCTGTTGAAGGGACCCAGCGATTAGACAGGGCTCATTAGAGCCACAGCCGTATACGGTGTCCGTATCAATGGGAGTGGGGATTACAGAGGCAATAACGGGGCCAAAAGATTCTGCTCAACCCCAGACGAGTCTGGGTGGTCAATCCATCGCAGCCTCCCCTCCTAGCTTCCTGAAAACATCCCTTGGCAATATAATTCGTCCAAATGACTTCCTTGTACTGATTCTGCTGACGAGCAGAAGTTTAATGAATGGCAATCTAGCACTTTTGTCTTTGTGATAAGCCATTTTGTGAAGTACTTGTATGGCGATTCACTGTGATTTTGTCCACAAACTACGTGCTGGCCCACGGCCAAAGTGATTTTGACAACTCGTCTGGGCGAGTTGTACTTTAAAGCTAGGGCAGGCCATTTATTTTAGAAGCCTTTTGTGTCTTATCTTAGTTGAAATTCTCTTTACGTCCCGACAGCAATCAATAAATCGGATAAATCAGATCACACAAAAAAGAAGAAAAAATCCATCTATGTCTGTGTGTGAATAGTGTAATATTCCCAAAATGTAACGGTTGGACTCCCTACCTGTTACCTGTCAACCTATTTACCTGCAGGCACAGCTGCCCTGTACTCATTGCGCAGGAGTCTCCCAGAAGGCTAGGCGGACCTGTTGCTAAAGCTAGCGAGCTACTCACAGGTTTTTGCGACGTGGCTTTTGACAGAGGCCTAAAGGGAGGGGTGGGATGTTTTCAGTTGGATACTTTCAAAATCTAGTTTACTCTGGCTGGTTTCTCCGAATTGCCTCCTCTATTTTTATGCCAGAGCACCAATGCTATTCATAGTGTTGGACTCCATGATTCAATCCATGATTGAAAATAAAGAGCATTTTTTTTTTTCAATCATGGAGGTGGTTATCTGTGATACAGGGCTACAGGAACCATGGTATCAAAAGATTTCCTTTCATTTCATGAGGTTGATGGGCATTTTTCCCGCTATTCTTTATCTCCCCTGGCCGGTAACCATGCTGTCGTCAGAAGCTTTGAGGTCTTATTTCTACGGTTTATCTTAATATCCTGATAACGTTACTGGAATGCTACCACTGGATTTTCCACGGCCATTATACATCCTCTGTAATTGAACATATTATCTCGCAGCCAAATCAAAGGACTAGGGTTATGAGTTCTCTAACTTATTTGATCGCTGAACAAAAGCCACACAGCCACTGATATTGCTATGGTTCTATCAGGGCCAGAATCAGTTCCTTACACTGTTTGAATTACAAAACCTTGAAACTGAAGTATGTTTGGTGCCTAATCGATACCGACGAGAATGTGATGCTGCTAATGAAGAAACTGATACTAAAGCCAGTTGGTTGGTTTCTGTATGAAACAGTTCCTTAACCTTTAGCAAACTGAACAGATCTGACTGGTACTACTGCCACAAAAGCAGAGAGCATTGCTCTGTGTGCATTCATCCAATTAATTGAGCAAAATGGATTCTGAATGGAACGCTCTCACCGCAGACTGGGGGGAAATCTGAGGGCATATTGGAAGTAGCAGGAGGCCAAAGGAACATGCTTTAGCCATTTACCTCACATAGCATGTTGCTTTGACTACTGAAACCATGGAGTCCAACTATCTGTCACTGTGTGTTGTCTTCACCTTCAACTGGAGACTGATTAAGACGGGCAGCGAGAGAATTAGCAAGTAAACAAGAGAACATTTTTTTGAAAAAATAGGGGCCGAAACCAACTACAAACAGTGCATGTGTGTGTGTTGGCAAAGATGGGAAAGAAAAATAAATTAGTAAGCTATGCTGCATACTCTGGAGACGGTAGCATTCAGCAACTAGCCACCCAGCGACTAGCCACCCAGCTATTTCCGCTATGAATCAAGTTGTATGTTTACGAGCAAGGTGCTATATCTTAGCATTAGCACTGCTACATGGCACAATGAGCACAAAGTACTGTGAAAAGCTGCAGGTCTTGGTGGTTCTTTTCCTATGTGTAGTCGTTATGCTGTCATAGAGGGAATGCTATTTTATTAAATCCATCCTTTCATCCGTACTCAAATACAACGGACACAAAACAGTAAATACACACGCAGCATACTTTTTTTTTTTTTTACATAATTGTGTTAAATGCCAGAGGGAGTAGAACGTGACCTACAAAGTGGGGTGTGTTTCCAGGTCAACGTACCTCCGAGACCCAGTGGGACAGGGGTGTGAAGGCTGTTAAGAGGTGTTGCTGGGCCATGTGATACTGTGAGTGCTTGGTGAGTCATGACCCTCCTCTACCTTTACAAACTCCAGGCTTATTTTCATTCGATTGCTTAAACGGATTAAGTCATTGTGAGTCTGTCTCCCACTCTGGTCTCATTACATCAAACAACAAGAGTTAATGGACTGGTCCTGGGTGTGAGGTTAGGATGCAGGCAGCGGAGGAGATCACTGGCTACTGCCAAACAAATGAGTTTGAGTCATCTGGGATTGTCGTCAGAGGTATTCAGGCCTCTTACCAAGTGTTTTGAATTAAGGCCAGCTGTAAATACGCCATATGCTGGTGCTCGTATAAAGAGGACTCCCCACATGCACTCACACAAGAGCTGAGATGAAAGAACAGCACCTAAGCACTACCACACTTTCCCTCACGCTTAAATACAAACACCAAATGCAGCTCGCGGGGGCGAGATGACACCAGCGTCTAATTTTGCGTGTCAAATTCTCACAGATTCTTATGTCCTCTATACGTTTTGTTTTGCCTGCTGAATCGTACTGTAACGTCTCTCGGGTCTAAAATCACATTTACGAACCGTAGAAACATTTTCTGGAACAATAGTGATTACAATGGAAAGCACTTATATCTATAGATTGTGATCAAAGGCTGGGGATAGTAAGTAGTGGTAGGCCTGGCAAAGAAAAACAGTGGAATTCTTATTTTATAACTTTCGATGGTATTGTTGTCAGAGAAAATCAAATTCAGGGGTAAACCACAGGGCATCTGCGTGCCCTGAAATGTGAAACCCATCAGTTAGCCTCCATCTACCATGCTGGGTAACTGATCTCCTCTGACACGAGGCAGAGGAGGAATAATGGCCGGTTGCAGCAATTGCCTCCACAGTGAAGAACATTGATTCATCCACGGCGAGACCTCACTCCAGTCCGGATAACTGCATTATTCTTGCAACCGGGGCTGAGAAGGGACGCAGATGTGGGCCTGGTTGGGCGACACTGGGCCGGTAGTCATGCGTGGTGGAGTGCCACCACCACGGCCACCACACTTACCCCACTGATCAGTTCTACTTCGCCCCCTTCTTTGGTCTGCATGAGAGGGAAAATGGTATGCCAAGAAAGCCACAGCATTCCTTGAGAATGCCTATGTCTTTATAGCATAAACAGATGAGACTTGGTTAAACTGAGCCATTGCTAAACTTGACTTGAAGAATGTATTGTTCTCTATTTATAAAGCTCCTACCGCTCTTTCCACATTAGTGCCATTTCAAAATACCAGATCTCTGGCTGCTAAATGATTCTGAATATAAAACGATGGCTAAGCTATTCAAGGTCACGTTGGGATTTTAATAATGTCTTATAAGACAATTGATGCTTGATCTCTGCTCTTTGCTCTTGTGGTGTACCAGCAGCACTTATTTTACAGGCTATTGGAAATCGTACCGCTCCGTGTGTGGGCATGTGTGGGTGTGTGGGGGTGTGTAAGTGTGTGTGTGTGTGTGTGTGTGTGGGTGGGTGGTTGTGTGTGGGTGTGCGTGTGCAGGTATTCATGGAGAAATGACAGCAGATGATGTGAAGTGACGAGCTGCGATCTAAAACCACTGTCACACAACAAACGCTGAGCGGAAGCTTACCATGACAGACATTTGATTATCAACGGCACACAAATCACCGGAGAAGCCGAGGACAAGCTGAAACGCTCAATACATCGAAAGCACGTCATAAATCAAGCCCTGTTCGACCGCACGTAAGCCTTTATCTCCCCTGGCGAACAATGCTGTTCCACACCCTGCGACTGGTGAACAAAGTGTATTTATGCCACGCTTAACATCGGCAGGCGGCAAGGCTCAAAGCCTGATCATATCCTGTTCATTCAAAGCCTAGTCATGGACTGAAGATATGTGAGTCAAGCGAATTAAGGCTGGGTTGTGTGTTCCTCGCTGCTGATGACTTAATTGGTAGGTGATGAAAAGGTGGGAAGGAGGCCTTTCATTGTGCAGCAATCACTCCCATACATGGGCTTTGTTTAAAAGATGGATTCTTGTCCTTTGTGTGTGTGTGTCATTGTGTCACTACACACTACCTATTGGGCTATGTGATTGCTAAACGCCACCTTTGTGAATGCAATGTGTGTGTGTTTATGTGTGTGTGTGTCTCTGCGCTCATCTGGGATGGAGGGCGGGAGACAAAGAGACGGCGCAGAAGATAAATACATAAAGACTCATAACCTTTCCTGGGTACTTTCAGTCGTGGTGAGGAGGGTAGCAACCAATGTATTAGTTCAGGCGGCGGCATAATTCTCATGCAAAATGGTCAATCACGCCTTTAGGCCCTTTGATTCAATCACAATTAATAATGCTGCCGTGTGCATGGCCTCGCACCCTAATGGAGAAAGGAACGGCGAGTAATATTAATGGAAATGTCACTGATACTTGCTTGATGAACACCGCCTTCCACTTGCATCCGTGGTCAGCGTATCCATCACCAGAGCCCGTTCTCTGTGGCGCCATTAAATCTAACGTGAAATGTGTGTTACTTTGTGCCTGATGCTGACCAAGCAGGAAAGCTGTCATTCTCCTTAATGGTGTTGGATCGTCACTTCTTGCAGCGCCGCCTGCCATGCAAAAGAGATGGGGCCTTTGGAGTATACAAGCCATCCTGTGACAGCGAGATAATGTAAACTAGGAGGCGAGGGGTGCAGACCAAACCAGAATGGATTGCAGCGAAGGGGAATAACATCGCAAGGCTTATATTATATTAATGGCCAGGGCAGCGAGTATCCATCCGCAGTACATTTATTTTTATATTGTCGACTCGGAATCGGTTCCTGATTCACACAACCGCCAACACCTTCTCAGGGGTGGGAGCAGAATTGAGCAGAAGTTTAACCGTTTTTCAGGTGTTAGCCGATTTCCTGTCCAGAGTTTTCTCATTTGTTTTCCCCATTGATGTATATCCCTGTGTCTCCATTATTCAAAGCCACATTCAAGAGTCCCCGGCCTGTGCTTCACTTTGGGCTCACTTTGGGCTCCACCACACTCACGTTCCTTACCATACAGAAGTGATTTTGCCCTTCAGACGTGGGCCTGAGAGTGTAATTATATAAGAGCCCTGGGATCCTTTTCTCCCTGTAATTTCTCGGGATCTAAAAGAGTTTCAGGGAGGTCTCAGTTCTCTGTCACTTACATCAGACCGGCTCCCCATGCTCATAATCTGTTCCCCTGTAATATGGTCTCTCTCTCTCTTTCTCTCTCTCGCTCTCTCACACACTCTCTTTCTCTCTCAATAAATTGAATGCATTCATTAATTTCAATAATGGTAATAAATGATGGCATAAAAGACAGTGATGGATAAACTACATAAATGTAAACTACATATACAGTATGTAATATAAACTACATATTTAGCAGCCATTATCTATCTTATATTATCATTAGTAATGTTAAAGCCCATATTTGTGTGTGTGTGTGTGTGTGTGTGTGTGTGTGTACATGCATGGAAGTATGTATTGAATTTATGGGTATTCCATTATAAATCCATTAAAAATAGATTTGTATTTACATCATACAAAGTGTGGGTAAATTACTGTGATTGCCCTTAGAAATTCCAGGAATGGATTACATCATTGTTTCATCATGCCGTCTCGCAATTGGTGTAATGCGTCAGCATTCATTTCTAGTCAGTAGAACAAATACAAGAGTGGGCCAAACTATGCTTATATTTATCAATTTCTCTCCATATTTGGGAGAACGTTGCTTTGGCATATAAGTGGGCTATTGTGATATAATTACGCTGCACTGAAACCCTAACCTCGCGAGCCCTCTACTGGTTACTAAAGGTACAACCCTTCAGTCTCATCCTGTGGAATCTCCGGACCCGAGATCCTACACTACGAAAGAGCCTTTCGAAGTCTGATTTATAATGTGGCCTAAATGTGTCTCTGAAACGCTGTTTTTTCTAAAATATTTGTACAATAAGAACCTTAATTAAATTCGTGCTTCACTAGTTTTGTAAATGTTTAGCCCTTAATTCGTCTATTGGAATTGTGCAACCTACTTACGTAAATAATTACATTATGTAAGTAGATTGAGGGCTGTGTTGTCGGCTTTTGTATTTTAAATAACTTGAATCAAAGAAGCCGATTTGTCTTTTATTTTTGCTTGATCTGGATTAAGACCAGATTAGTGTCAGAGACAGAAACATTGCAACTCATGTCCATTGTTGTAACCTCACTTGGATTATTTAAATTAGCAAACAGCGAATCAACAGTAAAAAAAAAAGAAAAGGCCAAAGATAAATGAGCACAGCGTTAAACACTGGGTTTCCTAATTAGAGTGGATGTCTGGAGTCCAGCATCTCTTTATTCAGTCGGGAGCTGAATCAGTGCGCATGCGCCAAGACCTAGCCACATGCGGCTCAATCACGACGTTTATCTGTGGACTGCTAAGCATCACACGGCTGCTGCTCTGGCCAAGGCGTGCAAATGCTGTCCGAGATTCAGTGAATGCTGGCTGTATGTCCCGTTCCAGTCGCATGGACGCTATCTCGATCTCGACCAAAATGGGTTAGAAGATAAACCCATGGATTATCCACTTACTACACTTCGGAAGGATGGGGACATCGGACTGTTTCACAGAAATACCTTGACAAAGACGAGGACTGAAAGAAAACAGCGGACTTGATTTTGTCCAGTGTTTTGTCGTTTTTAACCTTTTTGTTCAGTGTTCTTGCGAGAGAAATGATTGCAGAATTGGCGTGCGGCGTTGTGGCTGTGGTCCTCTATGTCAACACTCTGGGTGCCGATTTCTGCTACGATGACAGGTACTCTTACGAATAACAACGAACAACCCGAGCACCCCGTCCCATAACATGTGTCCCTAGCGCCTCCGTAGTACTCGTTCTGTGTATCCGTCGCGTTACGGTGTCAAAACTTAAATCAACCAAACAAAGTCGTGGCTGGAGCCCACCGCATCAATCTGGGGGTACTCGTGTTGTGCCCGCAGTGGTGGGACGACTCGGGGGGGGGGGGGGGAGACCCCCCCCCCCCGGGGGGGG
>OMKI01011918.1:0-13401 GCA_900302315.1 Phycis blennoides | reverse complement strand
TAGTCCGCCTCTCTCTTCATTTCCAGGGAAACAAGCCACCCCTTATGTTTGGCTGTGATCTCACCTCAACACACCCCATTCTCTCTCTCTCTCTCTCTCTCTCTCCCTCTCTCTCTCTCCCTTTCTCCCTCGCTCTCTCTCTCTCTCTCTCTCTCGCTCCTCCCGCTAACTGCTCTCTGAAGTCCCATCATACGACGGCTGCCTCCAGATGGTCTTGTTTGGGATGCATTTCAGGGCTTTTCCTCCGGCTGTAGCTTGGTTAGTATGGTTTGGGATGGAAATAGGGGGTCGGTGTTGTGTGTTTGTCGTGTGTTGCCTGGATGTAGACATCACATCACGTTAGACGCTAACACGGCTTTGGCGTAAGATGGCATTTTTTTTTGGCGGGGACGGTTTCATTTCGAATCAGAACACGCACGTGCAAAAGTGGGATTCAATCATTCGTGATCATTTTGTCCGGCCGTCGTTGACCTCTACTTCCCATTCAGTCAGACATACGGTATAATGGAAAGTAAATGCAAATAATGTACAATATACACCAAATGTTAATTGATGACAAGCGGGGTTTCAAGCTCTGCGCTGTTTCCCAGTTACGACTCTAGGAAATATGTTGGCGTTGTGTCTCGGCCCTTCATCCATCCGATCAATCATCCAACATTCTTGCTTACAGCTAATGCTTATTTCAGCAAACTGTACCTTGTTATTATATCACTATTATATAACATTTTATGATACGAAGGCTTGGCTATATTTAACTGAGAAGAATGTTATTCCTCCCAAGCCCTTATTATCTGATAGGTTGTGTGTTGAGTGTGTTTGGATTGTTCAAATTGGAAGTTAGCTGCACGGTCACCACAATTGGGAAGATAAACTAGGTGCTAAAAATAATATTAATGAGGGGTTTGGATATGTTTGCGTGTTGCTTGCCTTCACTGAAATAAGAAAAGTAATGCATTGCCGAGTCCCGGTTAGAGGGAGTTCAAATCTGGGTCAGTGGGAAACAGCTGAGATATGATGTGCATGTATTTTTTCTTTTTTTTTGGTAATTGTCATCAGGCCCAGACTGAGAATCAAGGAAATCTCAGGGCTGACGTTCACATCCTTAACACTCCTGACAATCTTGGCGTCCCCTGTGGTGAAGACGGATAGGGAATTTAGAAACTGCATATTAAAAAATGTGCAGTAGAAATTGGGTTTGCGTTCAGATATCCTCCATACTGTATTTTTCATATTTAGCCATCCTCTCATGCACATCTCGTCTGGGCCACTCGTTTCTGAGGCGCAATAAAAAATTCACAAGCGTTCCACTTTTACCCGTTTTCCACCAACGTGGAACTGTTCGGAACGTTTCAGCCAAAAATAAATGGGTTCGGAACCCGGAAAGCCGGTTCCCAGCTGGAACCCAAAAAAGAGCAGGTTTCCCTTGACCTGAGGTGAGAACCATGACGTCATCAGTGGGCGTGAAGAGTCTAGAGATTGGAAAACAAGAGCGCGCTGCTACTGTTTACTCCTGCTGAGCATTTTTGCCTCCACTGATGACGGCTCTGTGATTACAACGGTTCCACTCAAACACTGGTGGAAACGCTGGGCGGGTTTGCTAAGTGGAACCAAAGTTACAAGAATCCCGAACGGAACCGATTCCAAGAACCAGAGCTAATTAGGTGGAAAAGGGCAGCATGTACCATCTTCAAGATACATTTTAATCGATGACGAGGAGTCCATCTTAAAAACTCAGACATTGTGTAAATTCCGCTTTGACAATATTTGTTATTTGGAAGCATCTTGTTGGAACGCTGCCTTTACAATACGTGAATACTTATTGGAATTTTCCATGACAAATGTAATTCCTGAAAAGTGACCTCCAATGCCAATGTCCATTATGTGCATTAATTTGTAATTGTGATGTGTGAGTGTTGAAAAGCTCCCTGTTCAACACAAACCAATAACTACACCATGCATGCCTGTATGGTGCTACCAGATACCCATAACTGCTATGATCCAGATGGTGTCTAGACTCGTGTTTTTTAGACACCTGATATGTACACTGTGCTCTCTATACTTTCTGCCATGCAAACAATCAGATGGTGGAGTTGAAATCAAAATGTTGTTGCAAGGAGATTAAATTAGATATGTTGGTTTGCATGTTTTTGAACTCAATGCTTTTTTTATGCTGCGTTGATGAGCTATGACACTTGGGCCTGGCTCGCCACAATGCCAACTGTTTCATGAAAGACCCTGTTGTACGCAGGCTTGGCCAGGGGGAGCTGGCTGAAATCTGGGTTAATCAGCACTGCTAATCACCTACATGCTATCTGGGGGGGGGGTGGAGACGGCCATACGTAGATGTCAGGTTCGCGGCACCATGCCGGATTGACACACAGTTTATCCGGTACGTCTCGTCTTCTCGGTTACAAATGTGATTCAACGCCAAAGACTTATCACTGATGGTCGCGCCCACAAGACGAAATCTGCCTCATGTGGCAATAAACACGAATAGCATTGGCTGCTGGTGATTCCTTTTCTCGGGCAGTATTGCTTGGGAGAACATTCAGATATATGCGTGCTCATTACTATGTTGAAAGCATTGGAAGCCATTGAAGTCAAGTGAGTCAATGCATCACATTCTCTGTGCATTTTAAAATGTGCTTGGCTACGGAGTCAAGCACGCCGAGTGCTGCAACTGCTTAACATTTGGTGTGGACCAACTACCTATGATTAGATTAGACACGGGTCTCCGATGGTTTGATTCTGTCGGGCTAAGTCCTTAATGGGTCTAGACAAGGGCTTGGGTTTCGGGGGCTAATGTTGGATGATGGATCTTAAGCAGTGTCCTGGCCGGTCTCTGCAGCTCCTCTTCATATTAATGGGATTAACGGCGCTTGGGATACGAATGGGGTGAGTGAGCGGTTGTTGTAAGCAGAGAAGCCCAAGCCATTAGAAACAAAAACGGCCCTGTCCCCCCAATATCCAAAGGAGAATGCTATATGGTCGAGGCCTTTCTCAGTCAGGGCCTTTGCTGCTCTGTGGCCTTGTTCTTTGACCGGGAACCCTGGCTCTTTCTAATCAGGTTATGACACCAGTTGGCTCGGTGAGGAAACAGCTTTGTCCGTTAGAGGAAGGGGTTTGTGTGGTCCGTCCATTCACTGAAATGGACCACATGAACAAGGCTGTTGTTCGGAGTAGTAGGGGAATTAAGCTGTGGTTGTTTTGGCCTCTGACAAAGAGGCAAGACCCCAGTGTTCTAGGTTTTTTTTTTGAGCAGGGCACAAAACCCCCCAAAAAACTAAACCGGTTCAGCTTTACAGACCAACCTGTCAGAGCTAATCGGGTCAAACCATTCCAGGTCTACGTGCTCTGGGTGGCACACCGGACTGTGCCGGCGGTAGGGAGAGCGTTTGGGGCGGGTATTCTGGCCGGACAGAAGCTGTGTTATATTATGGATGTGCCCGACGTGACCTGCTGGCTTCTGGTTGTGTTGGGGTGTGTTGTTGGTTTGTTGTTGGAATAATGACGTGTCCTGAGTCCTGCCAGAATAGAATATGGATTCAGTGCACCATCTGCCACGAGTTTGAACAGACATTGAGGTTGGACTGAAGAATAACACATTGATCTTGTTATGTAACTAATCCTACCCTTGTGTAAACTCGTCATATGTTTATTCCCTCCAAGCAAACGGCAAGGCCTCGTGATTGCATTTTTACCTTTTTGAAGACGTTTCCTCTATTCACACCGACGTGTGTATTTGTATTGGGAGATTAATGAGGAGCACACTGCTCAAAGGTATTGTTTTTATAATTTAGTGACAGAAGAACCTGGGGTTAGTTTAGTCGCCGCAGTTCCACTGAGGCCCAAAAAACACATATTGCCCCAAACATCAGAATTATTCACTACCTTACACAAATTCAAACTAGGGGAGGTAAATGTGTCTCTGAATGCATCTCACCAAAGCAGCAATATTTTACAGGAAAGTTGTTTTATGCTGTTTTCAATGGAGGCTAATGCATCTTGGGATCACAGTGTATGCATTTTAGTATTCAAGTCGTGTGAACAATATGTCACCCTGCAGTATTGTTCCTGTTGAAACACCACAGGTTATTGGCATTGGTGTGGAATAAATTCAAGCGCGCGCACACACACACCACACACACACACACACACACACACACTCTCTCTGAAACATGCACACACACGCACGCACGCACGCGCACACACACATGCACACACACACTCGCACTCTCTCAAACAACGCACACACACTCGCACTCACACTCTCCAATAATAATAATAAAACACACTTGGAAGTGACCCCAGTGAAAATCCTGAAGGCGAATAGCTACACTGAGAGGGTAACCATTGGAGCCACTCCAGTGCTGTAATCCCAGCCCTGGGGGGGCTTTTTTCACTGCGCTTGTGTGGGATATGAAGGAATGAAACCATAGATGTTTGTAGGTTAAGTCACTGCTATTGGAGCTGGCGGCATGCTACCGTTCCCCCCCTGTGCTCGGGCCTTTATAGTTCCAGGTTGTTGAACGAGATGAATATGCAGAAAGGCATCGAGTCATTTTGTTGCCGTTTATCTGCCGCCCGGTGCATTGGCCCGGGTGTTTGGGAGCGCGGAATGCCACGTTAGTGTTGCAGTAAATCCAATCACATTTGGTGTAAATTGACTGCTTCTAATTCTACTTGTCATGGCTCTGGGAGGGAGACAGGTCTGACACTTCTGCAGATGGAGAACAGCTTGGCTTGTATTGGGTTTCACAGATGCAGCCAGCGCTCTATTGTTTCTCTGTCTCTCTCTCTCTCTCTCTCTCTCTCTCTCTCTCTCCTCTTTCTGTCTCTTTCTCTCTCTTTTTTTCCTCCTTCGTTCATTCGTTCAGTGATGAATGACACCACACCAATGAGAGACTGATGGGATCATGATGGTTTATGGCTTTGATTTCAGCCGTTTATTTTGGCTGAGCACTGACCCTTGGTGCTTCTGGCCCTGATCATTCGCCTCATCTCTGACCTTCACATGAGTAACACTTTCCCCTGTTGTCGTCCTGCCAAGTGAGGTTCCCCCCACCCACCCCCTTAAAGAGAGAGGGACACACACACACACACACACACACACACACACACACACACACACACACACACACACACACACACACACACACACACTAAGCCGAGGTTTATTTTGGTCGGGCAAGGAAGTTTTGGTTCGGACAAGTGCGCCCAACTGTTTTTCCTTGTCGGGCCCCCAAGGTTTAAGGAGCTCAGGAGAAGTGCTGTCAGCTGCATTGACAGAATAATGAGACTCTAAATGTGCTCTCAAGAAAAATAAATATCTAATCCAAGAGAGAACTGGTCAGAAAGCGTAATGCTGAATTTGAAACGGTGGAAAATGTCTGGGGTCGATAATATTATACACTATATATATTCCTTATTGATATAGGCTTAGACGGATACATTTCTGGCAACGTCATGTTTGTTTAATTTTTTTTTTAACCCTTCGGAGGCTTGATTAAACCCTTGGGAATAAACACCACAAAACAGAATCTCTTTCACTTCTCAGTTGCATTTTCCATTTTGCAATACAGATATGTAGTTGGACACAGATACAGTTTACTTTAAAGGCTCACAAAGTTTAGTGCATGGGGGTTTTAAACCCGAAACCCGTTCTTAAACACACTTAAAGACACACTGCATCTGCGACGCACCGCTCTGCTCTTGGAGCCGTGCCGTTTTTTTGGGGGGGGTATCCTTCCACTGCTCTGAGTGATCTCTGAGCATAATTTGAATTAAAGGCTGAAGTGGCCACACGGTGTTCCGACGGTGAACTCCCGGGCCTCCCGGGTCCGCCGGCGTATCCGGTGTGTGCCGTCAGTAAAAACCCGCTACCGGGTCCAGATGTGCCAGGTGGCCTTCACACACGCCGCCGTGGCTCGTACGGCTTGTGGGCAACTTCCCTGGCCGCCACATGGCAGGAACATCAGGGACGCTCTAATTAAAAAGCAGTTCGAGAGTCGAGTCGGCCGGCGGTGCGGCCAGACTACCCAAGCTTTATTTTTCTTAATTTGATTGACTGCCGTAAAAAAAAGGCTGAGGTCCGAGAACAAAAGACCATAATCATTCATCAAACACGGGTCGGGAATCAAACGAAAACCTCGACCCCTCCTCGCGCCCCACGGCTCTCTGCCACGAGGCAAATTGCCCGACGTTATTGCTTTTCTCGTCTCCTTACGTTTTTTTCCCCCCTTCGGCGGCAGGTTCTCGTCGCAGGCCGCGGCGGATTATAATCCGTCCACAGTGGTCTATTAACCGGGACTGATCTTTTTTAATGGTATGTTGCCTGTGTGTGTGGACGCGGCGCCGCGCGTCACCATTAGTCTCCCTGACGGATGTGAGGGTGATGGCGGGCGACAGCTGCGTTACAACAGGAAGAGCCCGGGGAACATGACGCGTGACACCAGTCGCTCCCCGGTGGCGTGCTGCGGTTGTTAAAGCGGCGAATAGGGCCTGATTGGCACCGTCATTTGCGTTGCTTGTTTCCTGAGAGTCTTGGCTGCGGTTCCCCTCACTGTGGTTCTCGTGTACAGTATATATATATACACCGGGTCGCCACCACCATCACTTATGGTAATGTGCACTGTCAGCAGCTCGCTTTGAGACCATTGATTTTTATTAATGGAATAATCCGGTTGCACGGTGATCGGTTCCTGTTAGGCCATTAAGGATCTAATGCCGTCGATGGAGACTTTACCAACGCCGTCTTTGGCCTGCAAAGACCTTCCCGCCATCATTCATGTACAGCATGCACCACCGCACACCAGCCTGGAACATGTCCAAATAAACCTTTAAACCTTTTAATTTATGTTTGTCGAAAGGGTCGAGCACTTGAACCACCATTCCAGCACTTAGAAATGAAAGCGAAGAATCTGACCTCTTGCGTGCGCCTGACAGAAAGATCGGTGATGTGCAGGAAGGTACAACATATGATGCCCCATCATGGCCAGGAGTTGTAAATGTGTGTTAAATGATTGATTTCAGTTGTCACCAGGAACAGATGAGTTGGCAAGAACCCCTGCTGCTATGTTTGCATTCTCAATGAGTGTTTAATTTGCGGTGATGTTTCAACATCGGCGCAAAGAGGTAGAACTCCTTCTGCTCGAAAATCTACTTTTTCTTTGTGTCAAGTGAACTTGTGTTGCCGGGGCTCTGCAGGATCACCCCCACAGCTGCACGGCAGATCGCTAGCACGGCCACAGTGTACATGTGGGAGAATGGAAGGGGAGACCAAACATGAAAGGCTCTTTCAAACCCTATGTGGGGGTGGTCTTTTTGGCCCCTGCCTTGCTCCTATTACCGGGTACTGTTCTAAATTATTCTCTTTCGTATGTGTCCTTGATAAGCCCAGTTATTTAACTTTTGTCTGCACGTTTCCGTGTAGAAAATTGAAAGGAAATTTGATATTCGGAGAAATGTCTTCACCACGGAATGGAAATTCATTGTTAATTTTCCAACTTTCAATCTTCAATCTTTTGTCATCTTGCTTTCAAGATTACGTTCCCTTCTTCCTAATGAGCCTGGTGTTTGAGACTCTAGTAGGTACAGGGAAGAAGACCATTCATTATAATAAAGGCTTTCTTTAGAAACACTTGCAGTTTAGATGTTCTATTGGCCAGCATATTGCCAAAGCCTAATCACTTTTCAATCCACGGTCTGAGTCAGTGCAAATGCTGCTAAGTGCACGTCTCACGGTTTGCCATAAACACATAATCATCATTAAGAGTAATCTATGCATGATCTCATGGCTGTTATTACAGTAGATGTTGTCCTGGTTTTCCTCAGGAATTCACTTCTGCTCTTTGATTGATGGAGGAAAGAGCTGGCCCAAATAGTCATTCTCAGAGGCATCGTCCACAGAAGCTGGAGGTTCTACTGGAGAAAGAAATGTTCACAACTGTCATGGATTAAGATCTCACTCTGTGTTTAACAAGCTCTACGCCGCGGCAGGGACATGTGATACCAGGATGTAAAACAGGGAGGAGCAGTGCTACTGGCTTTGAGAAGCTTGAAGAAGGACAGAGAGACCTAGTGGTCCGCTGGCTGACCTCCGTGTAGGCAGGACATTTTGACATCTGGACATGTCAGCTCTATGCTTGCCCGCCAAATGCACACGTTCCCTAATCTGAATTCAAGGTCTAATTCTCCAACCTCCTGATTCCCTGCACGCTGACTGTAAAGAGTTTTGCTCATTGGAAGAGACTGAATGACATTGCCTTCTTCATTCTGGGCCTGCATTTCCTTACAGTACGCTTGAAAGATGCAAGATAATGAGGCAGACAAACACCACCAAATCTTTTTGTTATTTGCAAGATTTGTCTGATTTTACCCTGTGTGCGGAGACCTCCTGTGGGCGATGCAGCTGCCACGGCAGAAGACCCCCTCCAAGCGCAGCTAGATTAAGACTTCAAATGATTTTCCCAGTCTGAAGCTCTTCAACCTCTTGTATGGCTTTTATCTTTCTCCTTTTGTTTATAGAGGATCTAAAAAGCACTTGGCTCTAATGCTAAGTGGCTGTAATTTCTACAAACCGTTACCAAACATGGATTATGGATTATGGTTTTGATTATGAGCAATGTCCGAGCTGGATGATCTTTCGTCCTTTTCCAGCATGAGAGGAAGATACTGGTTTCCTGTTATGCCGGCGCAGACTCACTGTCTCCACTTGGGTTGTCCGTCTAATTTCAGTTAGTCTCAGTTATTTTTGTCCTAACTCTGTTATGCTGAACGGCTAAATCCACGCATGGTTTAGCCTTCACCCACGTCCTGCTTGTTAAAGGCTGACCAAGCTCTTTGGTCCCTCTGCCATCTCAATGGATGCGGCGCTGGTACCAGTCATTAAGACCTCACAACAACATTGCTATCAACATTGCCGAGGACACGCACAAAAAAGTTGCCAAAGGTACCTCTTAGTGCATTAGATATCCCAAATGTAGAAAAACTGCAGGATGAGAATTATACAGCAACCGTTAGCATCCACTAATCCACTGCTTGAGTTTCTGAGATGGAGTATTTGGCCCTGAAGCTTGGGTCTCTCCTCGTCTCCTTCCACCTTGTGCCGTGGCCAGCCCTGAACTATCCCCATTTTAATCAACCAAGGTTTTAACCTGGGGAAATACTTTTCTTACGTGTAGAACTTTACGATTGCATGGCTGGGAGCCAGTTCTGGCTATTTAATTTAAGGTTAAGTTATTTAATTTGCATTAAAAACTAGGATGCAACAGACTCTGAATGTGGCAGCATAATGCACTACTGTGTTCAAAAGCGCTTTGGAGAACATTGTCTGTCAGTGACTTCATCGTTAGTTGCCAGTGTAAAATTAGAAGCAAATGTCCCTTTTAGAAAGCCATTTGAATAATTGAACTTGTGAGGTTTGAGGGGAAAAATGGGAGGCCGTTGTTGGTGTCCTCTACGGCCACACGGTTGTACAAAGGCGGTTCTACAAATTGATATAATGACTGTGGAAGAACCCTGACTTGTTCCATGACTCATGGCTTAATTGAATAAATATGCAGTGTTGTCCACTATTGACTGTGCCCCATCACGACAGTTGTCCTCTTCATGTTCATCATGTTAACGCTCACGTTCTCTCTCTCTCTCTTCTCTTTCCCCGACATGTTGGTGCGCATGGCCTCGCCTCGACCGCCTTCCCACTCAGGTAAAAGCTATTGCTTAAGTTTTTTTCATCATTCACACTCCAAAAGCACTTTACATCGGTGGAAGCAGCTTCTCCTTATGGCTGTCTGTCTGGCTTTCTGTCAGTCATTGCTCCGTTAAGTAGAGAACCATATGTTCTCTCCGATTAGCGAGGATGAGACTGGGGGGGGAGGGGCTTCCCACAGTGAGGCGCCGACCGCTAATTGATTTTCTCAAGACCCCCTACGGAGCCTTGGAGAACATAACATAACATGGCCGCTGAAGAGCTCAGAGTCTGGAAGGGGGTGGGTAGCAGTGGGCACAAAGATAATTGAGAACTAGGATAATGATGCATAAGTCCCTTTCTGTTATTGATTTGGTATTCAAGCTCAATTATGAACTATTTCTATAAAATGTGTTCAGCATCACGTTATTGTTGAGTGAGAGGTGTCAGATGATGATGTGTGATTGTGAAGGTGGGAATGTACAAAGAAGAATATTAAGCCATGAATGCCAAGATATTGAGTATACATGAGCGTCCATCATTCATAAACACTGAGTGGTTTTATTTGAAGTAGGTGTGACACAATGCTCATTCAAACAGTTTTTCACTGTGGTGATGTTATAAAGGATCATATTTTCGGCACTTAGGTAATTTGCTCTTACTGATTATTGACAGTGTGGTCCACCACATCCCGGTCTGTTGAAGGGTGTTCTGGAGCGATGGCTATCGATTTGCGATGACACGGCACTCTGAGACAACACGTTGGCTCTGGGAAGGTCATTTAAGCTGCACGCTGTTTGGTTGGACACCCGCCCCAAAGTCATTATAAAGAAGTGTTTGTGGTGCTGCCTGTGGTCCAGACCAGTCCTGTGGACCCTCCTCAGAAAAACACCACGTTTGAAGACCTGAACATTTTGACAGAGCGTTTGAAGTCGATCGACGCGCCATGAATTACTGAATGCATGTAATATCATGCTGGCAAACTCTTTGTGTTCTCATATAACGCAAGGTGACGCATTGCAACAGCGACGCCTTCCAGCGGACCTCGACCCAGCCAACATAGGGGATTGGTCAATTGCATGAACACTTTGCAAGTCGTAAAAATCCATATTCCTGTGTTTTTCTTGGCGTTCAGACGTTATTCTCAGCACTTAGGAAGGTGGGTTCGAGGGGTTGGATGGGAATAATGCCTCGCTTCTCACCTCATAAAATGTAGGAGCGCACCTCTGCTGTTTAGGGCTGGCTTCAGAAGGTTCGTCTCCTACACCCCTGAGGAATCCCCAGGGTTCCCTCGGAGTATATGCACAACAGACTCATTGAGGACCCATGTGTATGCATTGGCCTGTTTGTGAACATAGTCTTCCAGTGGAGACATGGTACAGAGTACAGCTGTAAATCTTCACTCCGCAGCAGTATATTATAGTCCTCCTCCTCCTCCTCCTCTCCACCATTCAGCTCTACCTTTCTGCCATTGGCCCTCCATGAGCAGTCTTCATTCCTGTTCTCTCTCATTATCTCTCTCGCTCTCTATCCCTCTCTATCCCTCTCTCTCTCTCTCTCTCTCTCTCTCTCTCTCTCTCTCTCTCTCTCTCTCTCTCTCTCTCTCTCTGTGTCTGTCTCTATCCCTCTCTCTGTCTCTCTCTCTCTCTCTCTGTTTCTCTCTCCCTCTCTATCCCTCTCTCTGTCTCTCTCTCTATTCCTCTCTCTCTATCCCTCTCTCTCTCTCTCTCTCTATTCCTCTCTATCTCTCTCTCTCTCTCTCTCTCTCTCTCTCTCTCTCTCTCTCTCTCTCTCTCTCTCTCTCTCTCTCTCTCTCTCTCTCTCTCTCTCTCTCTCTCTCTCTCTCTCTCTCTCTCTCTCTCTCTCTCTCTGTGTCTGTCTCTATCCCTCTCTCTGTCTCTCTCTCTCTCTCTCTGTTTCTCTCTCCCTCTCTATCCCTCTCTCTGTCTCTGTCTCTATCCCTCTCTCTCTCTCTCTCTCTCTCTCTCTCTCTCTCTCTCTCTCTCTATCCCTCTCTCTTCCCTCTCTATCCCTCTCTCTCTCTCTCTCTCTCTCTCTCTCTCTCTCTCTATCACTCCTCTGTCTCACCAGTTGTCGTTCCCTCTCTTGCCAGTTGTCACTTACAAGTGCTAAACGGCGTGCTCAGATTATCCCCTCCCACTGCCAGGTCCCGCTGGCGGGCCAGCGGCGCCCGTGGCTGCTGAGCTGAGCCGAGCTCAACGTGTTCGGCAGCGCTGTGTTTTGCGTTTTAACCCAGTTTGCGTGACTGGAATATTTTAATATCCGCTAAGCTGGGAGAACGCCTTCGGATGCTGCTGCTGCTGCGTTGGTTCAGCTCAGCGGAGAACTCCCACCTGTAGGCATCTTGATCCTCGCCGCCGTGTACCCGACACCAGCCTGTACGCAAGCGCTAACGGAAACGCCGCGCCGTACATCAAACGCAAAAAAACCTTGTCGAGGTGCTACTGGCGGCAGTAGCTCAGTGGGTAGAGCGGGTGGACAGAGCGGGTCGTCCACTTAACCGTGGGGTCGGCGGTTCGATGCCCCTCATCCAACCGTCCACATGTCGAACCCCACAAATGCACTGATTGTAAGTCGCTTTGGACAAAAGCGTCTGCTAAATGCCCCCTTTATGTAAGAAAATGGTCCCCCACAACAGCAAAAGGAGAGAGAGAAGGAAAGCGGTCCCCACGTGGGGTCCCGTCTCGCACGCGTTTAATCCGCCCACAACATCCCGAGGACACGGGAGGAAATTCGGATGCCGTCGACGGCAGCCGAATAAAAACATGAACGTGCCGGCTTCAGGGAGAGACACACTCGGTGTGTTCATCACACCTCGGCGGAGTGCTCTGTTCCCGCCTCGCCGTCAAGGCCCCGGCTCCACCCCGGGGGCAGCGTAGGCTGCGTCGGGGGGGGAACCCGACTCGTTCAGACGACGGCGTGCAAAACGGCGCCGGCGGACGCGAAAGTCCTCGGATTGATTATCCGAGGTGCGGCGTGTCTGCCGGGAGCGGAACACTGTCGTGCGGATGGCGCGCACGCGCAGTGTTCCGCGCGAGGGTCTTTCTTGGCTTCCGAGCGCCGTGCTGAAACCCATTACTTACACACACACACACACACACACACACACACACACACACACACACACACACACACACACACCAGTCGTGCGACAAGTAATTGCCTTGTGGTGGATGTGTCATATGTGTACGATTTAGTCTTTTACAGTGGATTTGTTTACCCAAAGGGGCACGCTGTGGATTCTTCCTTGTGGATAAAGTGTGTACATCGGGTACCCGAGTGTCCCTTTTTGAACCACTGTACTTCCTTCTCATGCTGTGTGTTCACTATGGGAATTTAAACGAGTTCTGTACCTGCAATATATTTTCCTTAATCTGCAATATACTCCACCGGGTGAATGTTTAAAATAAATTAACTTAACTTATCTTGGGTCAAAGAGGTCAGCGAATTCTCCCCCCTGTAAGTCTTTATCATGACAGGATCGGACAAGCTAGCAGGCTTGTGTAATTACGAACCAGTCCTGATACAGGCTTGTTTGATTCTCTCTCTCTCTCTCTCTCTCTCTCTCTCTCTCTCTCTCTCTCTCTCTCTCTCTCTCTCTCTCTCTCTCTCTCTCTCTCTCTCTCTCTCTCTCTCTCTCTCTCTCTGTCGCTCCTCCTCTCTTCTATCCCCTTCTCTTTTCTCGGGGTTTA
>OMKI01011904.1:0-12267 GCA_900302315.1 Phycis blennoides | reverse complement strand
CCACACGGACGCCGCGGCGACCATGTGAGCACAGAGGAGCGCTGTGGGGACGTCCCACCTGGGGCAGTGTGAACCTCTGCAGGGCCCTCCGCCCCTCGCAGTACGCCAACACCATCCGCGCGGCCAGCAGCACGCACGACTGGAGCGCGCGCGGCGCCTGGTACGCGCTGGCCCGGAGCGCGTCTTGGGAGAGGCGCCCGCGGGCGTCCACGCACCCCGGACCTGTGAGGCGGCGAGCACAGGCACAACAATGACAAAGGCATGGGACGGAAAACACGGCTCGGCGTAACCCGTTCAAGCTCTTTTGTCGGGAGGAAAATGACCCGACCTTTAGCCTAACTAACGCCCGACGTTGGTCTTTTGTTCCCCGGGAGGGCGTGGGGGGGGAAACCCTAACTGACAGCAGCGCAGTCCGCGGAGACAACAGGACGATGGCGTGGAAAACCGGTTTACTGTACAGGGTGAGTAGAATGACACCGGAGCTGGTGCTTCATGCAGGAGATCTCATTGTGTGTGTGCGTGTGTGTGTGTGTGTGTGCGTGTGTGTGTGTGTGTGGTGGTTGGCTGGTTGAACCCCTGCACACACACACACGGCCCCGTGGTGCAAGGAGTCTGACTCGGGCCACACGCTCCACGAGATGGATCTGAATTCACTGCATGTCACTTTGGATGAAAATGTCCCCGGCCCTGACCTTTACCCAAAACAAACCAACATTCAACTTTGATTTCTTTAACGCCTGCCTTGAAGGAACAGACAAAGACCCTTTATGTGCGCCGGCGTAAACCCCATTTTCACTCCGTTATCCAAAGCGTGTCTGATCGATCACGCCCGCAGTCATTCGCGGTCTGCAGTGCTGCACGACCTAGTTTTCTAAAAACCAAATGCACACAGTGCAGAGTAGCGATACCAAATTCTGACACCAATGTGACCACAGACCAGAGTGGTGGGCTGTGGTCCTCCTCATGCAGAATACCTGACAGCTCCTTCAGGGACAGAGAGAGCAGGTGGAGCAGACTGCCTCCTCCTCCTCCTCCGCCCTGGGGGTCCGTCGGTCCCGGGCACAGCGCGAGAACCTGCACCCGCTCAGAGTCTCTCAGGTATTGGGTGGACAGGGACAGGACGGGCTTGCCGGGAGCCACTGAAACGGCAAGGGAGGTTGACCGTGTCAGCAATGGGAATGCAGTAGAGGGCTGAGGGTGTCTGACTCCCGGCAGAAAGGTATGTTGTGTTTGATACCCAATGTCGACAGCCGAGCCTGTAGGCACTGAGCGCCTTCGGTTTGATTTTATAGTTTGATTTCCCTTTTTGCCTAACTACTTCTTAATGGCATGTGCATTATTGTTATTATTGTTATTATTGTTATTATTGTTATTATATTATTATTATTATGTGTCTGCAATCACTCTCGGGATGAAAGCTAAATAACTGAATATTGTGGCAGAGACATGGGGACTGGATTTTCAAGATGTTTCATGCCCACTGCTCATGGTCTCTACCTGTAAATCCTATGACCGCAAATGTTTTTGACGGTTTTGCATCCAGTACGAAGATGTGACAATCTGACGCACAGACAAGAACGTTCCCTCCTTGATCCAAACTGTTTAAAAAAACACAAACATACACACAACCACAAATGAACATATGTACAAAGGACATGTATTAACCTATATTTTTTGTAGACTATTGTTTTTGTATACAATTTCAAATGTCCATCTCTTTTTAATTATTATATGATTATTACGATTATGATTATTATTGTTTTTATAATTATTGTTATTCTAATTATTAGTATTATTATTATTGTTGTTGTTGTTATTGTTGTTATTATTATCATTATCATTATTATTATGTACCTTCTGCTCTGATAGCAACATTTCCCAACGAGTACATCTTACATCTTATCTTAATAAAAGTGAATCTGCTCCACATCTGTACTCCATTCGTCCGTGAGAGGACATGAACACGTGTGTGAAACCTCAAGCGTGTGTGCGTGACGGAGCTGCACATACACCAGGCGGTCCACAGGCCTGCGGTGCAGATGGACTTTATGGACGAGACGCGGCCGTCCTGCGCCGCTCAGATCCACAAACAACACCTGGCCTGAGAGGGTTCCAACGGCAGCGTAGTGGGAGACAGGACAGCAGGCCAAACAAGAGACCTACACACATGCACACGTACGCACGCACACACACACGCACACGTACGCACGCACGCACGCACGCACACACACACACACACGCACACGAACACACACAGGATCATATGTAGTTAAGCTAATGCTGATGAATGATAATTACAGACATTCACGTGTTATTCTAGGTTACAAGTTGCAGCGACGCAGTGCATCAGACCTGGGTTCCAAGAGAGAGTGACCCCACGAGATGGCCGTCAGAGGACCACCACTGCAGTTCACCGCACTGCCTGACCGACTGCAGACCGTGAGCACACACACATGTCAACACACGACAAATAGGAACACATAGGAAATCTGAAAGCATGTTGCATGCACCAATATATCATCATGCCATATTTTGCCACCCTAACTTTTTTTTTTTTTTTTTTACCACAAACGTGTCCTGTCCCATGGCCGCCGCAGCTACGAAGTCTCCAGCGAGGACATCCAGGATGTTGTCCATGGACCCCGACTGGAGCGGCTGGTGTCTGTACACCTGGCCCTGGAGGAAGTGGATCACACGGTAACGTTTTTACAGTGTACAGTTTGCACCAAATAAAAAATGAAATAAAAAAAGGTTGTGTGAAGACAGTCGGGGGTCCTTCTCAACAACCTTTTATGTTTTATTTGTGTTTGAGTTTACCGAGCTTGAGACCAATAGTAAGGATTTGTAGTCGGGGGAAAACACGACGGCCCTGATGGCTTCCTTCACTTCTAACGTCTGGGAGACCTCAACTCGGGTCCCGTTCACCTTCAGGCAGTGGAGGAGGCTGTCCTGAAACAGACAACGTACCGGAGTATCGGAGTCATCGGTGCACTGTTTGGGCATGTAGCAGACTCTTTCATCCAATGTGACTTAAAATGAATTCAGATACATGCTTCAGGAGGACGAGAGCTAGGGCGTCTTGTCACAGATGCCGAGGTTAGTTCTGTGGACAGTGGGGTATGAACCCATTACTTTTGGGCTAAGTAATGGGTTCACACCCTAACCACCACCCTACTAGTCCTGCCCTCAATGTATTTTCAGATGCATCCTATTGCAAAAATGATGATGATCAGGACGTCAATTAAAGTTCACATGGTGAACTATGCAGGATTGTGCTATAATGTAAAAAAAGAAAAAGGGGGAATGCTACCTTTCCTGTAGCGTACAATCCATCTCTGTGAAGAGCCAAACTCTGGATGCAACCACCTTTGAGTACAGGGTTTGCGTCAGGAGCTGAAGTTGCAAAATATAAAGAAGACATTAATGTAGTATCTTCAAAGGCCTTATTGCCATAATGGTTAATTGGGTGAATAAACTTTCTAGAAGCTTTGGAAACCATGACAACTGACAAGAATTGGTTTGTAGTTCTTCAGTCCATTTCCCCACCCAGGTAGCAATTAGAACGCATTTCCATTGAGTTGTCATGGTTCCCCCAAAGATTCTAGAAGGTTCCCCCGACCCGACGAACCAATATGGCCGCTGTGAATACGGTCTAACTCCCGGGGGGTCGTGGTACCTGTGGGGTCCAACAGAACGCAGACCGAGGGTGCGTCCGGGTCGGCCAGCAGCAGGTACCCCTCCTGACAGCCTACGTAGAGCTCAGCGGTGGGCGTCCAGCACACGGCGAGTGGCGTCAGTCTGGGGGTCACACTCTCCCGTGGCTGAGTTCAGATAAACAAACCAAGTGCCTCGTCACTCGTCACCGAAATCCAGAGACGATAACAACAAACAGTACAACACACAAATGAAACAAGCACTAATATTTGGAAATAACATAGCATTTCTCGAAAAATACAATGTTTTTGTATTTTTGTAATCATTATACAGGCTCGATTACAGAGGCCACAAAATGTTATTCAAACCATACAACAAAATCACAATTATTCATTATTTTCACTTCAAAATGATATCATATATTACTATATGGTTGCAATTGAAATGCTTGAAACGTGTTCTGGTGACTTTCTTACTGTATTAGCAGCAATGAAATGGTTCACTTCTTATGACAAATGTATTCTTTGTAAGTTGCTTTGGATAAAAGCGTCTGCTAAATGTAAACAGGAGACGGGGCAAACGTAAATGTAAATATGGTTCAGAGAGATGAGAGAGCTACCAGAAAGCCGTTCGCCCTGTCTCCTGTTAGGCCTGCGATAGCGGACGCCGGCATCTGAGGGCCCCAGTAGGTGAGCCTGCCGTTCACAATGTGAGAGGGGGGGGGCTCTCTCTCCATGAGGGAGCCGTCAGCTGCTGGGAGATGGAGTTCTCTGGAAGACAACCAAAAAAAAGTCATAATAATCATTTCAAATCCAACGGGCCACGCCGCTAAACAGAGTGCCATGCAAAAAAAAAGAAAGAAACTGCAACATATGAGGGCCACAAATCTGTTCACATTGTCGAGTCTCGCGCTGCTCGTTAAGTTCAGTTTTTTATTGTTTCACTCATTCTTTCATCGCTTCCTGTTTTACTTTGTTGAAGCCACACCTCCTCTCATCTTAGATACTACACCTCCCACCCTTGTGTTTCCCCCCTCTGTGATCGTCCACCCTTGTCCCTGATTATGTTTCACATGTCCCTCACGGTCGTCCCCTTCCTAGTGTGGTTAGCCCGTGTCCCAGCATTTTCTTCTTCTACAGCTTAGTGTTCCTGGGTTTTTGGTCCCTGCTAGTCTTCCTGACTGCGCCTTTGTTTACTCCTGGCCGGATTTGTTTGCCTGATCGCCTGACTGATTTGACCTCTGACCTCTTAAGTCGTGCAATTGATTCCTCTTGTCCAGAGTTGACACCGGACATGAATTATGAAATGTACATGTACCATTTAACCTAGGTGCTTTCATACAGCTTACATTGAAATCAGTTACGTCTGATGAAGCATATTGCTGTAGAAAGTCTTTCAGGTCGACTGTGGACGTCGGGGATCGAACATGGTAACGTTGGGCTGGGGGTGGAATACAGCCGCTGGACACACCTACCGTTTCTTCATGATGTGATACGTGTCGCTCTTCTCGACGTTCCACACGGCGAGGGTTGTGGAGCCCAGAGCGCAGATCTGCTGCCAGTTCATTGGGTTGAAAACCAAATGAATGACGTCTTTTCCAGCTTGCGGTTGAACACAGATTTTCTCTGCCTTTTCCCAGTTCCTGCAGGAGGGTCGTCAATCTGATTTAGTACAGATTCTATTTCTGCTCTATTGCTCTGTGGAAGGAACATCCATGTTCATGATTTACCACACTGTGATGGTATGGTCTGGCAGAGCGGAGCAGCAGCATAAATATGGCCCGCCATCACTCAACGCCAGAGACGTGTAGTCAAGTGTTGCTGATCCTGGTGGTAAAATCACAAAACAAGTCTTTTTATAATATAATCAATAAGAGCAATTTACAGACAGACAGATGTACTTCATTAAATGCCAATGGTAGAATTTCAATAATAGATAAAACAACAAACAATATATCAACATACACTTCAAGAGTAGTAGAAATGTAGATAATAATAAATAGATGAATATCAATCACAGGCCTAGAATTGATAGAGAATAAATGTAATTTTGAGTCCTCTTGTGACACCGGACATTACACATATGAATTATGAAATGTACATCCATCTTCTACCGACCCCAAAAATACAAACAAACTACCCTCATGCTCTTGTATGTTGTATGTCTTGGCACCTTATAATTGCTCTTTGTAACTTGGCACTTAGCCAGAGATGTTGTATACTTGTACAATGGTTAACATAGCAATTGGGATGTTTGAAACTTGTTCTGGTGACTTTCTTACTGTATTGACAGCAATGAAATGTTTCACCTTCTTATGACAAATGTACTTCTTGTAAATCGCTTTGGATAAAAGCGTCTGCTACATGCTCTAAATGTAAATGTAAGTGTAGGCCTAAACATTATTGAGAGTTGAGATGCACTATTGAATTGCATACTCCTTGCATACACCATTTATAAATAACATCACCTCACCTTTCAGTGCACGTACTAAATTGTGTTCAGGATGGTTGAGCACAAAAATAGATGGGTTGAGCTTCTGCTCAGAGACAGCCACCACTCTGGACGTCCCGTTGGCTGTGAACACGCCGATGCCTTTGCCAGGGCTTTGGAGAACGGTTCTGCTTTTGGAGTCAATGTTCAGGAAAACTATGTGGTTTCCACACGTATAACATGCTGTCCTCGCGTCAATAAATTCCACTCCTTGCTTTGAAAACCCCTGTGCCCACCTGGGGAGAGAACATAACCACATAAGATAATTATATTATTTGAATGTAGTTACTGTTACCTGCGACTAAATAACTAATACTAATAATGATAGTACTAATAACAGTGTAGCCATTCCTTTAATGACAAGGCTACGACAAGGCTATTACCCATACGTTCACAAACAACAGTAACAGTCACTTGTACCTGACTTCTAGATTCCCAATCTCATCCATTGCAACGGAAAATAAAAATTACATTGTCTGCATGCGGCGCTGGAGTGATGTGGTATCCTTGACAACCGGTAACTAACAAACGGCCCGTCTCGTGGAAGACTCGCTGGGCTAAGACACGCCCCGCGATGACGACACCCGAGACGATGTAGGAAGTCCAAAGCGGCTACATGCAGAACAGACGTTTAGCATACTTCTATCGTGCGTTTTTTGCATTGCGTCCCGGTCATTCATATTCGCCTGCGTTCTGTATAATTGTCGCTCGGGATCAAAGAATGTCTACTCAAAAAGCTCTCGGCAAAGGTAACTATGATTTATTAATCGTGGCGCAGGGGTGAATAAAGGTCAGATATGAAAATATTATATAATGGTTAAATGCTTTTAAAATATGTTCTTCTGAGAGATTATCTAGTTTGTTTTTGTAAAGCGTCTAGCAATTATGCCTATACGCAATGCATGCATAGCTTACAGTGTTCATTCATCGAGATCCATATCGATTGGCACTAATATCTTTATGCAAAGTCATGGTGCAATCTGCCCAGCGCAATCACTAGTTGTTTTATCAGCACACAAAACGGGAAACGGTTAGCTACTGTGCGATCTTTTTTTCCACTACGATGACCGTTTTCTTTCTGATGCTAATTTCTTAATATCATCATTCGATTGGTGAATTTCAGGGAGCACTGCGCCTGGCCCAGTGGCCCAAGACACGATCAGACTGTACAGCATGAGATTCTGTCCGTTTGCCCAGAGGACCAGACTGGTGCTCCACGCCAAAGGCATCAAGTAAGTCAATTGTATAGCCCTACATACTTTCACTGACTGGGCCCACTGTTTTACGAGCCTCACAATATCCCCAATGTTCCCAGGCATGACATCGTCAACATCAACTTGAAGGACAAACCCGACTGGTTCTTGGAGAAGAATCCTCTTGGGCTCGTGCCCACCTTGGAGACCTCTAGCGGCCAGGTGATATACGAGTCGCCGATTACCTGCGATTACCTGGACGAAGTCTACACCGACAACAAGCTGCTGCCGACGGATCCGTTCGAGAAAGCTCAGCAGAAGATGATGTTGGAACATTTTTCCAAAGTAGGCCTACACGGACTGAGGTTCAGCAGGTGTCCTCAACGCTCTGCTTGATATGGACCTACAAACAAAAAAAAAATGCCATGTACTGATCTGAAATTTTTTTTAACATCCAAGTCATTTATTTGGCTTAATGGGGATTTGTGTCTCATTGCATGTATGATTATAGATGTTTTTTTTAAGCTACGGTCAACCTAAGATTCCGATGCCCTCATTTTGCTTGCTGTAGAGCAAGCAAGTCAACCAGACAAAATTCTTCTCTTTCCCTCATCGTGTATGTACAGTATATAAAACCCCACTCGTGATGTTTCCACAGGTAACGCCGTACTTCTACAAGATCCCCGCGGGCAAAAAGAACGGCGACGATGTGTGCGCCCTCGTGGGGGAACTGAAGGAGAAATTTGCCAAGTTAAACGGGGCAAGTACATTCTTGCTGCTCTGCTCAACAGACTTGTATTGTCACCTTTTTCAGACTTATATGTACCCTTTTTTTTTTTTTTTTTTTACAAGCTCCATTATCTAATTATGTTAAAAATATCAGTGTGCCAGGGTTGATAACAGAATGTTGAACATTGTTTTGTTTCAGCGCCTGACAAAGAGCAAGTACTTTGCCGGTGACTCGGCCACAATGATCGATTACATGATGTGGCCGTGGTTCGAGAGGCTGGATGTGCTGGACATCAAACCGTAAGTGTCGCGTCGTAGTCCGTGGCTCACGGGTGACGTTTAAGGGCCGGGGAGGCCTGGTCTGCGGGTGGTGGGGTCACGTGACATTGCTCAGTCATAAGCTATAGGTATTTAACGATGCAAGGATTGATTGCCTGAATTATTAAACTGCTGAATCGCATACAGTCACTGCGACATAGCTATCCCAGATGTTCATATTAGACATGGATATTACAGATGGGGATTCAAAATGATGTGTGGGGAAAGAAGGTGGGGGGGGGGAAATGTACGAAGTTACGGTCACAAGTCAAATCAGGTTTGGTACCATCGTCTTAAAGGGGCCCTATTTTTTTTTTCCTAGGTGCCTGGATGGATGCCCAGAGCTGAAGGCGTGGACGGAGCGCATGCTGGAAGACCCTGCTGTTAAACGCAGCATGCACAGCGTGGACACGTACAAGGCCTTCTACATGACCTACCTCTCAGGGAAGCCTGACTACGACTGTGGCCTGTAGAGAGAGAGAGGGAGCGCGCGGCTCGGCACACTGCCAAAGGTTTTCATTCACGACGAATCATGTCAGTTCATGTCCAATGGTGAATGTTTCTACGAGTGCAATAAAAGCATTGTTTTGTAAGACTACAATGCGTGTGTCCTTTTTTTCTATCGGGGATGTCCTAAAAAGGCTAAATCTGAAAATGGCTTAAAGCAAAGCACAAAATAACTTTGAACAAAATAAAGAATAAAAATGTTGCCTATGTAGGGCACCGGCATATAGGACTCAACCATGGCCAAAATGTTAAACATCTTAGATTTCTTTAATCAATGAAAATGAGATGGCAATAGCATTGTATTAATAATAGTACTGTACTGGATTCGATCCTGAAAAACCATCTTTGTTCAAAACCAATGGGAGAATTTATAAATCAGATCTGATCCTAACAATAATCTGGATAGGGGTTCCTTTAGCTGTCAGGTTTTGGTTTTGGAAATACAAAGGTCACGTTATAGGGTTTGGTTTCTGATTCTAGGGTCTGGATTTAGGGTTATGGTTTCCTATTTGGCCAGATTTCTCGAACCGAAAACAGGGACACTTTGCACGTGACCGTAATGCGCGTGCGCGCACACGCACCCCATTACATGAATGAATGTCGGACTTTGAAAATGGGAATAATCCAGACAGCATGTTAGACACACACGCACACCCACGAAAACTCGCTGTATACTTAAACTTTATTGTGCTATAATAAGATAATGTAGGCTATGGGCAGTGTCATATTGTATCGTGAAAACCGGGACACTTTAGTGTCCCGACGTGCTTTTGTCGGGACTCAAAATCAGGACCGTCCCGGTCAAACCGGGACGTCTGTGGTCACCCTATGTTTGGGTCATGTTTCAGGTTTTGTTTGTTTTTTTGTTTTGATTCTAGGGTTTGGATTATTGGTTATTGTTTACAATTTTGGTAGGGTTTAGGATTTTGATTCTAGTTCCAAGAATAGGTAGGCTACTAAGGTTATGGTTTCCTATTTTGGATATTTTCTTTTGGTTTCTGGTTCAAATGTGTTGTTTTAGGGTTAGGGGTTCCTATTTGGGTTGGGTTTTTTGGTTCTAGAGTTTGGTTTTAGTAGTCCGGTTCCTTATTGCCAAATTTTAACCTCAGTGGGAATTTTTGGGCTATTTGCTAAACTATAAATTTTTGGAAAGGTTATGGTATAAGGAGTCAGAAAATCAATGTTTGCATTTGCCTAGATGTCTATGTGGCAGCCATATTGAATAAAAAAAGATGGCCGACCTAAAACTTTACATTTTAATATCTCTGCTTCTGAATAAGCTTGAGTGTTGATTTTAACTGCTAAACCCACATTTTCAGGGTCAGAGAATCCAATGGTGCTAGTTACACGTCACCATATTAACCCTTCAATGCATGACTAGGTAAAAAATTACCCTGCGTGGTTGTTTTCACAATGTGATCACACAAGCCTACATCCCAGATGAGTACAACAGATCTTGAATGCTGATGTCACTGGCCAGAAGTTGTTTGAAGACTATGTATCAGAGCGTATTAATGGAGATGTTAGCCTCTGGGCTACTGTGAAGAAAGAGAACAACAAGATGTTCCTGTCTGGGAACAAGAAGATTACAGTGAAACTCAGAAACAATACTGAGGATCTGAAGGAGACCAAGGACCTGTTTGCAAGGCTGATGGTACTTGCCAGGTCAAACCGAGACATCAACTACAAAGAGGCCATAGGAAACTATGAATTCACTCTGACGCCAAAGGCACTGTTCGCTCCTGATGGAACAATTCTGCCATGCCATGACAAGTAAAAGTTAATCCATCTGCTTGGGAAGCTGACAAAAGAAGACATGCCCCATGAAGACCATCAGCCGCCTCAAATTGGAACTTTTCACATCTACTGATCAACCCAGATGGAAGATAGCACTGGTGGACGGTATGGTGCTTGTGCAGAAGCTGAGCAAAAAACCAGCGACTGTATCGACAGTCAAGGATCTGAGTGGCTGCTTCAATAACAGACTGATGCAACCAACAAGAGATTATGATGAAATCATCCCCGTGTTTGATACATATAGGGCAGATTCTCTGAAGAGTGCAACTAGAGATAAAAGAAGACAAGGACAAGCTTCTATTCAGTATCAAGTCAGAGATGACACCAACATCAAGCACATCCCATTGAGCAGATTCCTCTCCCATGACAAGACTAAGAGTGATCTGACTGAATATCTTGCTAAAACAATTCTGGAGTACAACCAGGGATCCTCCAAGCTGATCATCACATCTGCTTCTGGGCTCACTAGGAGCAACAAAGACCTTGGTCCTTGAGGAAAACAACCACGAAGAAGCAGACACATTGCTGATCTACCAGGCTGTGCTGGCTTCACAGCGAAACCCACATGATGCACAGTTGGTGTTTTTCTCAACAGATACAGATGTTTTAGTGCTAGTCACAGCAAACTATGATCTCATGTTGAAGAACACGTCCATTTCTATGGCCTCTGGTGTTGTGCAGATTGAACCACTGTGGCGAGCTCTAGGTAAAGAAAGAGCAAAGGCTTTGCCAGCCTTTCATGCATTTACTGGGGCTGACAACACAGGAAGGTTCTCCCGCATAGGCAAGGCAACCTGGCTGCAGGTCTACCTCAAAGCAGATGAATATATTGTCAAAGCTCTGCAGGTGCTTTTGGATGAAGCAGATGTGACCGAAGGAATGCTGTCAGCCCTGGAATCCTTTGTATGTGCAGCTTACTCACCCAAGGGGATCAACATCAAGGCAATCCCTCAACTGCGATGGCATCTCTTCTGCAAACATAGGGCAGAAAGTGACAAGCTCCCTCCAACACTTGGAGCTCTGAAGCAGCACATCTTGAGAGTCCATGTCAAACAACAGTATGGGCACAGGCAGCCATTGCTCTGCAGGATCCACAGCTGGATCCTCTGCAAAATGGATACTACCAACACTCGGATGGCATGCTCAAACCAGTGACCACAGAGGTCCTCCCAGCCCCAAATGTCATCCTTGAGTTGGTTCAATGCAAGTGTAAATCTGACTGCTCTTCTGGGAGGTGCTTCTGCAGAGCTAAGGACTTAGCCTGTACTGACATGTGTCAGTGCAGCAGCCAGTGCCAGAACGATGACGATTCCCAAGCTGTGATGTATGAAAGCGATGATGATGATGAAGATGATGTATAGAAACTGTCTACTTAAAAAGGTTGTGTAATACTGTGGTCTAAATGTGCACGTCGACATCCAACTTCTAAGTTTTATGTTAGCTAATTCTTCAATAAAAGGATCTCTGAGTTATCTGACCAACTGCTTGTGATGTGTATAGTTTGTTTTAGTCATATTGTGGATGTATTTCAATGGGATGATAAAAAAAAACATGGTTTTGAAGGAACATGGAATATCAA
>OMKI01011902.1:0-11495 GCA_900302315.1 Phycis blennoides | reverse complement strand
GCTCTCCGGCGTAGACGACACAGGGATTTAATAATAATCCCTTTAAGGACACACTCAAGAACGGGGGGTGGGGGAGGGGCCTGTACCGCTGCTTCCCCCCCCACCCCCCCCACCCCTCTCCCCGAACGCGCCCCCGTTCACCGCTCACATGGACAGCCAACAAACCTGCAGCTCCTCGGCCAACGTCGACGAGAGGAAGAAGAAGAAGGAAGTAACAACAACAAAAAGAAGCCCTTCTCTCGGTGTCCCCGGGACACGCACTCTTCTGTTGTTTGTTCTGTTTTCATTTAAACATCCGCTTTAAGTTCCCCCCTGTTTGTTTGTCTTACTGCGGCGGCAGAGAGGCCCGGTGCCACCGCGCTGTGGCTCCGGTTGCCCCTCGTGGTGTTTGCTGGCGTCGCTGCGTCGCGTCCTTCCAGAGACGCGGGGTATCCATCCCCACCGGTAGGAACTCGGGAACAGGCGCCGAGGTTTCCAAGGGACCGGAGACGGGACGCGCCGGAGAGTTTTCAATGAGGACGATAATGAACGGAGCATCACCCGCCGGCGGTCGACGGGCTTTCGCGGGCGCTCACCGAGAACCGTTTCCGTGTCGGCCGTTCCCCCCCCTCTCCTGACCTTGGAAAGCAATCACTTTGTGTGATTGCTTTCCATCCAGCGGGTTTCACGTCCACACGCACCTGAAGCTTTAGTACCGTCTCCCAGCGCTTGTTTTCAGTCTGATGGTAATGTAAAAAAAAACAAAAAAACATGTTACGCAGTGTGAAATGGAAAGCAACAGATTGTAAACGGTATGGAGCAGACAGTGAAGAGCAACTAAAATACATAAAAAAAACATTTTCAGCAGCTGCAGTGCTCGGGGAGGGGGGGGGGGGGGTGTAGACCAATGCAAATGATAACTTGTACCCATATTTGCTGGCTAGTGGGACCTTGAATCTCCTGCCAGATGGCAACAGCTGGAAGGATGAGTGGAGTGGGTGGGGGGGTCATTAAAGACCTGGGTTGCCTTTTTTTTTTTTGGTTATGTGCCCACTTGTACAGGTTCAGGAGTCGCAATTATTTGTCTCCGGTGATCTCGCTGGCCCGGTTGACCACCTGGGTCGGCTCGTGCCGGTGTCCTAACCGAGTGGTTCCCAGTACCAGGAGCCGTCGAAGGTGAGGACACTCGGTGACCCTGTAGACCTTGGACAGCGTGTGTACACTGCAGTGAAGCTCCTCGGTTTCTTGAAGAGCTATTTCTTTCATATGCATTCTGCAATATATCTGCAAGACTTAAAAGAAAAAGTATATTTAACCCCTGCCTTAATTCTCACTGGCATAGGCATGGGAGTGCTATTTTGTCATTTTTCTGTCGGTCACCAGGCATTAATCCCCCTTTATCCACCACAGCGATGTGTTGAGCGTTAGAGGTTGAGACCATTGATTCATTTGTTGAGGGACGGGCACTGCTGATTTGTTTGGATGAGACGCTGCTCGCTAGTTAAATGAAAGCCTTTCATTCAATACCATGCTGTATGCAGCTCTATATTCCTGTTTTGTTTCATTCTGAACACTGTTTTTTTCCCCCTGCACATTTTGAACTGTGACTACGTCTAAATGCTGAAGGCGACAGGATTGGACCACTTTGTCTAGTGACTAACTTACTTGGCAATGAGCTATTGGCCCTAGAGCTGGCAGTGCCGCTCTGCAGAGATGTCCTTGTATTCAAAAGAAGAGCGATCCATCACACCGTTACCTGTATAGAGTTCTTAGATTCATGCGAGCCTTAATACACAGCGCTGCTTCGTTTGTTTTGTTGGGGTGTGTTCTGGCGCCCGGCTGTAGTGCAAGGAGACGGAGGTGTAACGGAGAACATGTCTTTATTCATTTCAAATGGGGGAATGACAGCCCTCTGCTTGGTTCTGATTTCTACTGCGACTCCCGTCATACAAGCTCCCCCCCCCCCGCATCCCTACCACACACACACACACACACACACGCACACACACGCACATTCTCGTCCCCGTCTGTAACTGATATACATAACATAGTCAACATAACTGAATTGTATCAACTGAAATTTTATTTACAAAAACAAAAAAAACTTGGCAGCCCTAAGGACTCATGGAGGTTTATGTGGAGTATTCAGTCTCTCCTCCCCATTTCCCCCCATGGACCCCCAGTAAGCCAGCAAGCACTACATGCTTGTGCAGCCCTGCCCCTCTCGCAGGACGTCGGTAGCTGTGTACAGTAGAGAGGGAGAGAATTAGACATTTACTGGAGCGTTTTTATTTTGTACTCAAAGGAAAAAAAATTATCCACTCTTAATATTTTTGTGTTCGGATTTCTTAAATGGAAAAGAAATGTACTGCGATCCAATATTGAATCTCTAAAGTAATTAACTTAGTGGCACTTCTTGAGTCGGCCTCTTTTTATTTTATTTTTAAGTCAAATTTGTATCCGTTTTCTTTGATTAACTAAAAACATTAAATAATTAAATCACACGATGCTCATGGTTTCATTTCGGTTTGTGTGCGTTTTCACCCATGTATTTTACTTATTGAATTATGTTGACTAAATTGTAGTGTTTTAATGTTCCGGGTGTCAACCCAAATTCCTTTTTTAAATGTCTACAGTACAACGGTGGGCACACAGGAATCGATAAGTGCAAAGGGAGGGAGAACGAAGCATTTTGCCAATGTAAGCACATATTGGTGACTTGGTAACTTCAGATTCAGACAATGGGAACTAGTTGGTTTGACATGTAGCCTAGGGTAGAACTGATACTTGTATTATTATTATTATTATTCAATTTATATTTAAGTTTCGCAACATTTCTAAATACTTGGCTATGCGTAAACTCGACCAGCAGAGGTCACCCTCATGCGCCCTCAAGCTCATGGGCCCAGGTCGAGGCAATACGGCTGGCCTGGACAGAACCAATATGATGATATGATAACCGTTCTGACTTGTGATTAAGTAGTAGCACTCTTAGAACAGGTAGCTTGCTCATCAATGTGTTTGAGGCATAGCGTCTGCTTAATACCACCTGCCTACCAATTGCAATATCACTGTAAAAACTCTCAGCTTTCACAATTTAGACTACTATTCCATGCTGACATGCTAACCCTAACCCAATCTATATAGACTATAGATATGTCTGGACGTTTTTCAATATTATACAATGTTTATGTCTACAATGGTCCAAATATCATTTAATTTCATTTAACTGAGTCAATTTAGCCCAGGACTAGGTTGTGACCTCGTTGCGCCAGTTACATGTCTGTATGTGTTTGAATGTCCCAAATTTTGTTATTCTTTTTTTTTTTTAGGTTGTGGTCAACACAAACCTGGCCACAACACTAGTAACTATAGGCTATTTTGCACACTACATTGAATCATCAGTCATTACTGTGCATACAATTAGTGTTTTCGGCTATTTCCAGGGTTCACACAGGGCAAAGAAAAGCTGGATAGTATATATATTATAGAATTTAAAGACATAAGACATACAACTAAAGAAAACCCCAACCCTAATCGGAAACCTTAATCCTAAGGACCTCCGGTTCGGGTAAGAGTTCCTCATGGGTAGGGTTTTCTATGGCTCTGGTTAGGGTTTCTTATGGCTAGCATTAGGGTTGGGGTTTCTTATGGTTAGGGGTCCTTATGGCATAGGGTTAGGGATTCCTATGGCTAGGGTTAGGGGTCCTTATGGAAAACCTAACCCTAGCCATAGCTTTTCTCCCTGAACATCAACAGCTGCGCCTGTGCTGATGGTGCATGGGAAACCCTAAACCTAACCCTAGCCATAAGAAACCCTAACCAAAGCCAGAGGAAACCCCAACCCTAAAATACCTAACCCTAACCCTAGCAAGAAACCTGAGCCCTATCATGAAACCCTAACCCTTATGAAGGGATCCAAGAAGAGAGGTACTGTATTGAAAGTTCAAAATGTGTGAATGTAACGTATTTCCTTAGTTTTGCAGATGGTCGGATCTCATCACAAGTATTATTTCTGTGGGAAAACAAACGAGGGAACGTGGTGGGTGGCTTTAGCTGATCCTCCGCTGGATTCAGCACCAAGGAGAGCTACCAGAGAACGTCTGACACCATCTACTGGCGATAATAGACATTGTTTCAATAAAATGTATAGGTACAGGTTGTCGAACTACAATATATATTTTGATTAGGCCTACTATTTAGAACACAGTCAGTAGTTGTCACAACACAATCAGAAGCTTTTGCAGCATGTAGGTTCATAATTAAGGGAATTGGGTTCACAGGCTATGATTCTCTTAGACATAGACCTATAGGCTATGGTTATACAGATGTATTCTTTGAACGTCGATGTGGACCATTTTCAACATCTATTGTAATGATAGATAAACTGCTGCCGGGTGCCCTTTAAGTGCCATCGACACACCCAACCAGGAGCGACTTTGCGGGATTGGATAAGGAACCAAAGTTTAGCTTTCGACTCGGAGGAGCGAATATTGCCACCTTTGCGCGGGGCCGTTGTGTTGACGGTGATGGAAAATAACCTTTGCTTTTTCAACCGTTTCTCCGACTACAAAGGCGCGCTGCATTCGGGCCAAGGCGCCGCGGCCATAGTGCCCACTGTCCTCGCCACTGTGGCTAACATTCTTAAAAGGGTCCCCCTCGACTCCGATGACTACGACGGAGGGCTGTACGACGGCCCGGCGGGAGTGGCGTACATGTTGTACCATGTCGCCGAATGCGCGTCGTTTTCCGAGCAGCGAGACGCGTACCTCAAGACGGCCAAGCAAATCATCGACGCGTCTGTGAGACATGTGGACGCCGAGCGAGACATAAACACGCGTGCCGCCTTCCTTCTCGGCGGAGCGGGGATTTACGCGGTGGCGGCGATGATATACAAGGCGATGGGGCTGGCCGAGTTTGTCAAACCCCTGGCCAAATTTCGTAACCTGTGGGAGGTTTGCGCGCCTATTAATTTCCTCGAGTGTGGCTCGGATGAACTGTTCGCTGGCCGGGCGGGGTACTTGTGTGCCGCACTGGTTCTCAAACAGAAGCTGGGCTTAGAGGTGGGCTCCTCAATGAATATTGCATACGTCACCGGCCTACGACCTACATTTTGTTTCATTCGTTTTCTGGTCTTCTTCACTTTGTTTGATGTTGTTTGCGTGGCGTTTCCGTGGTAAATTGATGTCAATTGTGTATTTACATACTGCTGTTTCTTCTCTCTTGCAGATTCTTAGAAAGGAACAAATCAAAGCTATATGCCAGGCCATCATTGATTCTGGAAAGCAATATGCAAGGAAAAAGAGAAAACCATTTCCACTCATGTACTCATACTATGGAACAGAATACCTAGGTAAGTCAGCTGCTTTTAAGATGCATGCCGGCTTCAAATTACAACAAAGCCCACCATTCATTATTAGCTCATTCTGTATTAGCACTTCACTTCTCTTATTATTCTGTATACAATCTGAATCACAATTTGTCTAAACATTAATTGATGGACCTGGACATTTTGAAGAGGAGACATGTTGCTGTGGAATGGTCAATTTCGTGGCGTGAAACTAACTTCAATTTCCCTTGATAGCATCAGATGTGGACAGTCATCAGAATTGGAGATCTGTAACGATTGCACCAACATAAGGTCTATTGTAAGCATAGCCCCCATTTCCCAAACTAACCTTTGCATGGATGCGGCAACAGTCTTAATGACAACATCGAGGAAGTAAAAGCAAATATACAAACCTTCAAATGAATAGGCGGTGGTGTGGATGTTTATATTTCTTGTCATAAGATATAGCGTGCCTGCCTGTAAAGAAAGAACAATGTTTAGCAAAGGTTTGTTATTCAATCTGCACGCACATTTCAACACAATCATTCATTTTTCTTTATAGACATGTTGTTCTCTGTCTCCAAAGGATGTTGAGGTGTTGTGCATGTGCCCTACATCGAGAGAGCCGCTCTCTCTCCTGAAACCAAGCCTGCAATTTCACCCCCAGCATGTGTGACTTGGTCCATCTCCAAAGTATTTAATTTAAAAAAGCCTCAGTTGATGATAGTTAATCTCAAATCTGCATCATTACTTCCTGATCTCATCCAAAGATACAGAACATTCATTACGGTTTGCAGTGTATGTCAGTATGTATGTAGGCAAGTCATGTTGCCCTTTATTTACTTGACAGGAGCTCAATTCATTCAATTAATTCTGTGGAGATTAGGCCAAACAAGTGTCTTCCTCAAAAGGGGGAATAGATACAACCAATAATTAAGTGTGTGTAGCAAGACATGGTGGTTCCACACAAGAACCTTTTTGAATGCTTGTGCTTCCCGTCTCTTGTCCTGCCGGCCCAGAGCCGTCCATGTCTGCGTCTACCGGTGGCCCCCACCTTACCGCAACACGATGTCTGTTCTCTTACTTCCTGTGTGAGCCGCGTGCGCCATTGGTAACAGTCCCCGGAGTGAGAACAAGATGGTCATGACAAGAATAAAACAAACAACAACAAAGAAAATAACTGGATTTTTTTAATGAAGAATTTGACAAAGTGAAAAGTGAAAGGTGTAACAGAGATGGACATCCCTCTATCAGAAGTCCCACCCTCTCTCTCTCTCACACCTCTCACCGCTAAACCCATGTAACCGAAAGTCCTGCCGTCTCGCTGCAAAACCAATAAAACTGAAAGTCCCACCCTCTCTCAATGTTAAGCCCATGTAACAGACAGATGTCGCTCCCGCCAAAGCATGCGTGGAAGTCCCGCCCTCTCTCGCCTCTCGCCGCTAAACCCATGTGACTGAAGCATGCTCGGAAGTCCCGCCCCTCTCTCTCTCGTGCGCCAGTGCACATTTGAAGCACCCCGTTCCGGGCGTTACGCCGTCCGTCACGCGAGACGAGAACGCCTGGGAACGAGAACAAGCTCAAACCCGGCCCCCCCGCCCGCCCCCACCCCTCCGGCGGTGTCTTCCCTGTAGGTGCCGCGCATGGCCTCTCCTCTGTGCTCCAGATGCTGCTGAGTCACCAGGAGCTGCTCAGCGGGCCCCAGAGAGACCTGGTCTGGCAGAGCGTCGACTTCCTCATGACCCAGGAGCAGAACTGCAACTGGCCCGCCGAGCTGGGCGCCGTCATCCAGCGGGAGAACCAGCTGGTGCACTGGTGCCACGGCGCTCCGGGTAAGGCCGTGTACCCGCGTGCGACGTGCGTGCAACGCGCACTAGCATGCACACGCCGCGCACACGCCATGGTGTGCATTATGCATTATTCATGTTCTTGGGGCCTATGTGAATAGTTGTAATTCATTTGGTATAGCGCTTTTTCAAAACACTCAACGAACTCGAGTGAGTGAGTGAGTGAGTGAGTGAGTGTGTGTGTGTGTGGGGGGGAGGGTGTCTGACACCTACAACCATGTAGGCAACGCAGTGATGCAGGGTTTGATTCCCACCTGCGGTCCCTATCTATCCCATGCACGGTCACAGACACACAGAGAGCCCGTTTCAAAACCAAAAAAAAGGGTGTACGTCCTCTCTGTCCAGGCGTGGCGTACCTGTTTGCCAAGGCCTACCTGATCAACAAAAAGCCCCAGTACCTGGACACGTGCATCCGCAGCGGGGAGCTGGTGTGGCAGAAGGGGCTGCTGAAGAAGGGGCCGGGGATCTGCCACGGCGTCGCCGGCAGCGCCTACATCTTCCTCATGCTCTACCGGCTCACCGGCAACCCCAAGTACATCTACCGCGCCCAGAGGCAAGGCACACGGGATTCGGTCAGGTTGCACAATGTTCTCTTGCTTGAATGCGCAGTTTCCTGCTGATGGTATGGTGAGATAGCTCTTAGAAATTGCGGTGAGAGAAAGCAGAAGAGAGCGAGACACTGAACAACCCAGAATAACATCTCCTTGCCCATCTGTCAATTCTGCTGACTGTCCGTCCTCACGGAAGAGATTCCCTGAGATTCCCATCAGAAATGCGGTGGTCTAAAGTCCTGCCTCTCGTGGGATATTGCTTAATTGTCCCACACAGAGTCAGGCGCAGTCAACTCTAAACAGATATTCTCCCACGCATTTCTCTTACTGGTAGATATTTCTAATAAATGACACCCAAATTTTAGCTCTGAAACCGCACCTTTAACACTGTAGTTCATAACACCTGTGTCTCTAACGCTGCGTTTTTTTCCTTCAAGGTTTGCTGAATTCCTGTTCTCAAAGGAGTTTAAGGCAGGCTCCTGCTCGGTAACCCGTAGTTACAGCTTGTTTGAGGGGTTATCGGGCACCGTCTGTTTCCTGGTGGACCTCCTGCAGCCCGACCAATCGGAATTCCCGCTTTTCAGCATCTTTGTGTAAATGGTCCGAATCATGTGTCCTTCAGTGCACAGACCCATTTGTGTCTTTACTTCCTGTAATAGAGAGTGATAGACCCTATAGTACATAAAATATAGAGGAACTTTATAAGTGCATAGTGTTTATTGTGAAAATATGGAATCTGATACCAAAAACAATCATAACACTGTATGCTATAATTGTAATACATTGAATAACAATACAGGCCATTATTGTAGATAGCCTGTACTATAATACAGTCCATTATCATTGTTATATATTATAGTTATTATAAGTATAAGTAATTATTGGAAAATGATAAATGTGTGGAATAAGAAAAATTAATTGCAAAATATACAACATTACAGCTCGTTTAGATGAGATGCAAGTTGCAATAATTTCTAGGAAATGTTTGATCTCTATCATATATTTCTTTCAATGGCTAATTTGGTGGATTTACTGAATGTTAGGCATGTAAAATAAATGACCGATTAACACTATTTCAAAACACCGCGTAGGAAAATTGTTCATTTACATACAATGATGTCACGTGACTTCTCCCATGAAACATTTCACACGCAAATGTTGTCAGGTGTACTCACCCAAATCTAGGCGATTTTTACAACGGCGATGGTGAACGATTTGCAGGATGTTGTTTCTCAGGTCAGGCCCACAGAAAGGCTCACTGGAACGGTGGAATATCAACTATGTTTATCCATTTAATGTTTGTGGAATTGTGTTACACCATTGCCACATGTAGTTTGGCGTAGGATGAAAACTGTCGCCGTGTGTTGAATAAAAAATACTAAATGAATATAATGTATGTAATTTGCAGCCAATACTGTATATGTTTGGGAGTTCAATTTCATTTTATAGGACTTTTACTTTCCTAACGTCAATTGTGACGGGTCGTCCCTACTGTGTGGAGTAACCTATCATAAATAAATATCTTATTTATATCTAATACATGTGCTGTTTTGCAGTCTGAGGTGTTCCGAAAAGTCTCGTACATAATTAAGATTAATAAATGACCAAAGGTGCATCTGCCTCAATCAGTTCATTCGTTTCTGCGTTTGGATATGAAATACACAAGAGCGTGGGTGTGTGTGTGTGTGTGTAAGGTGTGCAGCCATACATCTAACACGTGCGCAATGCGCGCATTAGTACCCCGTCGCACTACGCCACTCACAGGTCATCCGTTGAACTGCAGGGCTGAGAAAACATCCTGTTGTATGTTTGGCCTCACACCGCAGCACAACACCATCTTATCTTCGGCCGAATGCTTGATGTTATGGATCTCCTGGTGTCGAGGAAAGCAGCGAACTGCTTTCCCAAATGGCGGAATGAGTGAGAATGCGTTTCCCCAGTTCCATATTTGTTTCTGTGTCTCTCTTCACGGCCGAGACCACGGCGGCTCTCTACCTCAGCTCCACATATCGCTCAGACGGCGATCAAATCTGGCAAGGACTCACTCTCCTGTTCACGCTTCTGCCGTCCGTGCTCGTACAACTGACCCTCACGTTCATCCATCGGGACCTAAACCGGGACCGACCACTTGTGCTCTTCCTACACCTTCTTCAGCTCGGACCCATCGTTAGGTTAGTAGGCTACCATTCCACTGTTTTCTATATCACCAGGGCTGCAGTAGAATGCCACGGAATAGTGTCTTATTGAACACAGATGTTGTCCAGAGACATTCCTATGGTGTTGTAAATGCGTTGCGCAAGCCAGTGTTAACGTTTTTCACTGGTAGATTGTTCAACCATGCATGTCCACGACCAGTGCTGTGTATGCCTGGTTAAAAATAGGCTAATCGAGGTACTGCTCGTCTATGGTAGAAATGTCAGTTCAAAATTAAAACCTAACTCGTCAGCCATGCTCAATCACAAACTACAATCGCTACGTCCAATTCGTGAATTAATTACAACGTACTCTCAAAAGCTAAGCGTCACATGTACTCGATCTCATTGATTAACTGGAGCCCCAGCTTTTCGGGAGTTCGATTCGCCTGCAGTGTTTATCTCAACTCTGGTGATCTATACGCCTTCCTAAATAATCTCTTCATTTCTTCATCACTGCCCTATGACTCCCATGGTTCTAACCATCAAGCCACTGTATGACAAAACGAACCAATGGTGGGTGTAAGTTGACGGCTAAACATCAGACAATTTGCCCAGCTCAGTGCTGTAACCCTGTCCATGATAGGCCTGATCCTGCCCTAAATAAGCACAGTACTGGGCTTGACCATCTGCTCTATCGGAATCTGAGCCTAAGCCAACATGGATAGGTTTTCACAGTCCATATGTGTACAGTAGGCCTTTATGTAATACATGTATAAACGGATATTGTACACTAATGGACTGTACATATTTACCTTGGAAGTCAGTGCTGAACTGTAAAATGTGCTTTTCATTAGCAACATTGACTCATTAGAATCAGCCTCGGAAGGCAAACATTTACCAGGCAATGAATAAAAAGCAACACATAAAAAGCAACACAATCAGCAACACAATCAACAACAAGGCATCTAGCTGTCAAAAGTATATGATGCAAGTTTGGGCTGTTCGTATGCACTTAACAACTTTTATATCATATCTATTCAAGTCAGATGTTCTAAATGGGTTCTTGTCAACATTGACCCTCTCAAATGCTGTCAAAGAGCATGTGATCCAGTAGTGGTCTGCTAGGACCCCCCCCTTTCTGTAAATATAACGTGCATGACGTCGGCGGTTCCTTATCTCTCACAACACAATTGTTTTAAGGAAACGTCTGACTCTTGACAAAGTAGACGGTTTCCTGTTAGCAATTGTGGACAAGTGTCTTCCCTCAAACATAAACTTCCCCTTCACAATGTCCACCCTTGGGCCGGGCCTTCAGCGTATGTCATTAGTTGTAAGGTACACAAGGTGCTGGTAACCCTGTGGTAGTGTGTCACCTGCGGGTCTGCTCCAACGTGTGTCCTGCTGTTTACTGTATTGAACAGCCACACACACACACACACACACACACACACACACACACACACACACACACACACACATACTCCCACACACACACACACACACACACACACACACACACACACACACACACACACATGCTCCTACACACACACACACACATGCTACTACACACACACACACACACACACACACACACAAACACACACACACACACACACATACACACACACACACATACACACACACAGACACA
>OMKI01011887.1:27606-39541 GCA_900302315.1 Phycis blennoides | reverse complement strand
GTTGTTTTGTTTTGTGTTGTTTGTGTTGTTGTTTGTTGTCTGTCAATGCGCACGAACCACCAGGACAAATTCCTCGTAGGTGCAAACCTACTTGGCAATAAAGTTCTTCTGAGTTCTGAGTTCTGAGTTCTGAGTTCTGATTACCGAGTTGTTTTACTTTGTCTGTGAGTTGATTTCTTAAAGTGTAACATATCAGGGGGAAGGCCTGCTCCAGAAATGAATATTGACAGAGCGTCAGACATCTACACAGACAGATTGACAGCTGAGATAGATATACAGCTAGATAGATATTTAGATAGATAGATCCTGTCTCGGTCCAAGCATGAGGGATACATGGCAGAAATACATCTCATTGCAATCTCAAACTGTAGTTCCAGTCAGATCTGTGTGCAATAAGCGAGCAAAAGGTAGGGGTTGAACAAATCTAAACTGATACCAAGAGGAGGGCCTACGTCAGTATAGTCAGTGAGCCAACTGGAAAATATTAAGGCTCTGTGCTAAACAGCATTTCTATTTGCTGTCACCGTCATCTATTAAGTTAAGATCGGAGAAGATAGTGCTTAATTCATTTCAGATATATACATATATACCTGATATATACCTGAAGTATATATTTCAGATATTTAGTACTAGCATACAAGAGTCCCAGTAATTAAGTAATGTAGTCAAAAGAATTGTGAGCACTCCCATCATTTATCTTAATGATAATATACATTTTTTTTTATCATTTGGTAAGTGGCTTTCTTTTCCCTTTCTTTAATAGGGAAACTATCTCATCCAATGTGATGGGACTACAGTATGTGTGTGTGTGTGTGTGTGTGTGTGTGTGTGTGTGTGTGTGTGTGTGTGTGTGTGTGTGTGTGTGAGTGAGTGAGTGAGTGAGTAAGTGAGTGAGTGAGAGAGACAGACAGACAGACAGACACTGGGAGCAGGACCTCCTCAAAGTCTTCAAAAGGCTCCAGTCAGCAGTGTGATAATTGCTTTTCATACAGCAAATTTGCTTTTACTTTCACACAGTTAATGAAATCAAACCAAAACATTCTTTCCCCACAATCGAAATTGCGGCGGATCAAAAGTCGCCTGGCCCTCGGATTCCCTCATTCATTGGAGCAAACACCCGGAAGAACAGCAGGCCATGTGTGCAGGGCTTGATTGACAGAGTTCCATTACAAGGGCTTATCAGGCTCCCTGTCTGCAATTATCCTTCTTCTGCATCGCCGAGAAATGTGATTTGTGCAGGGATTATAGTCACAAAAAAGTCCCCCCCCCCCATTTTCATCCAGTGCTGGATCTTTCTGCCTTCTTTTTTATTTGGGGGTCAAAGATTGTTGTATTCAATACCAGCAAAGTGACAGCTTTTATATATATTTTATCATAAGTGACTTCAAGAAGAGCACTTTGTTTTGCTCCTGAAAAGGATTCTCCGTTGGGGATTGTGCTTGTTCTGTTTTGTCTGCTTTTCAAGAATTTTCAGCCATTTATCAACCGGTGCCTGAAGTTGAGAATGGATAGTCAAATTTAAAAGAGGCAACTTTGATAATGATAATGCAACTTTAATGCAACTTTGTAATGATAATGACTGAGCACGCTTGAATATGATTAAACATTTAACACAAAAGGAAACAAGTATGATCAAATCAAAGCATACAGCAAGGCATCAGGCCACTGTCAAACCAAAATCCAGATTATATATTATATAATGACAAGGGACACTGCACTACAACACAACAACACTACAACACAATAGGACAAGGCATGTAGATATTCAACAAGGACAGAAAATAAATGTCTTTCTACAGAAATAAATGTATCATGAATTCAGTATTGCCAAATGAAATGCTATTAAATCAAAAAAAGAACAGCAGCACCTAGAGTAGGGCCAAAGACATGGTATCTCATACAAACAGAGCATAGACCAAGATTCAGAAGATTTAGATTCAGTACCAGCTTGTCAGAACCAGCTTTTTGAGACCATCCAGATATTCAAGTATGTGTTTCGCAATGAATATCCACCTTGGCTGATCAACAATTGACTTGTACATATGGCAGGGTCCATACATTGTAAAAAAAAAACGTCAATTAACTCTTGCCCTCTGTGCCCTAGCCAAGTCCAGCTGGAAGTAAAACAAAAAATATATTATCTGAGAAAAACCTTCTGTGCAAATTTGTTTTTCGTTTTTTAACACTGTTATTAGGTCTAAATTGTTTTTATTGCTCGTCGATTGCTATGCTTTCCTCAATCACGGCAAATATTTGCAGTGATTGCAGTGATGAAGGCATGCAAATACATGCCTTCATCATGAACTGAAAGTCCCTCCCCTAGCGCTGATTGGTCCTATAATTTAAAAATTTTTGGGAGAGGCTTTCAATGGACTTGAAGCCAGAATGATCTGCAGAGAGAAACAGATTATGAACTTGCAAGACCAGGTTGGTTTCAAGAGGTTAAGGCAGAACACGATAAAGCCTACAAAAAATCTAAAATAATTTTAAAATTACAAATTACATTTTCTCTGTTAAAGTTGCATGAGTTGCATGATAGTTGCTGTTGCTGCTGGTGAGTACATAAAGGAATTAGAAATTGTGTTTTAGCACTTCAGTTGTGAGAGCTAACTCATGCAGCTAGTAGACTGTAAGTACTCACTCTCTGCTGTTGTTTCTGCTGTTGTTGCTATTGTTGCTGTTGTTGCTGCTGCTGCTGTTGTTGCTATTGTTGTAGCTGTTGTAGTGGTAGTCAAGACAACTTTATTGTCAGTTTCCATGAATGTACAGGACATACACAAAAACCGAAATGCTGTTTCCCTCGATCCCTGGTGCAAGACGCAAATGCAATATACATAAATATGCAGCTGTTGTCGCTGTTACTGTTGTTAGAGCTAACTCAAACCAATAGTAGACTGCAAGTAGTCACTCTGCTGTTATAGTTAAAGTGTTTTTTTGGCGAAACTGCAAGAACAATAGGACTACAAGTGGCCACTCAAGCTATTAATCAGTCAGTTTTGGCCTCTCAGGTGTAGACAATAGCCTTGATTGCTGGGTGGAGCTATGACTGCACGGTGAGCTTCCCTACAGATAAAGGCTAGTGTTCCTAGAGTCAGCGCAGCATCAGGACCGGTGAACGAAGAAGGTCGGACGACGAAATCACAACTCTTCTCCGTTCTGGCACCGCAGTGGTGGAACGAGCTCCCTGCCAATGTCAGGACTGCAGAGTCACTCCCCATCTTCCGGAAGAGACTCAAGACTCACAGAGTTCACCTGAACCCTGCATAACATCCATCCTCTACCTAGCATCATAGGCCAGAGATGTTGTATACTAGCAATGGTTAACCTAGCAATTGGAATGCCTGATACTTGTTCTGGTGACTTTCTTACTGTATTAACAGCAATGAAATGTTTCACCTTCTTCTGACAAATGTACTTATTGTAAGTCGCTTTGGACAAAAGTGTCTGCTAAATGCCCTAAATGTAAATGTAATATTAAGAAAATAAACTATTGCCATTACTAAGATGGAGTTAGTATGTTTGCACAAACTACAGCAAAAACTATCCAGAAAGAAAACAGCATTGATTCAAGAAACCCCCTAATACACACACACACACACACACACACACACACGCAGCTTGTAGGTGGCTGTTAGCAACATATCCTGCAGTCAGCAAAATGAGGGCGAGCCCAATGACAGCCAGACAGGCTGGAGTATAGAATACACTACAGATTCACAATCCTCCAAGGACAAGCCTTGGACAAACCTCTCTGAAAACTGTAGGGAAAGATGCGTTGGTTTTATGAACCACAGTGGCTTTGAGGAGAGGAAAAATAACCCCACATGTTAAAGTATGCTAAAACTTGGTTAAAACACATGATTAATTGAACAACATTATGCAAAACAAATGTGTGTAGGTAGTTGGCACAACACTAGTCGTGCACCTAGATCAGCCCTTATCAGCAGACAGTATTACAATTTCATGCAATATATGGATACATCTATGACATGACTGAGATAAGGATATCAACGCATTGGGCAGCTATGCCAGAAGACTCAATTATGGCAGTGGTAGTTAAATATATAATAAGATAGTATGGCTATATGGCCCCTTTAAATGTCCAATTACGTCAAATGATCATAAAACAACAGGTGGTTTGTACATGCAAATGTGTAATGCCTTCATAAAATTGCACCGCACTACTAGCACTAAAGAGCATGCAAAGAAAAAAATCACATCTATTCAGGTTGACGGAGAGCCAGAAAAAGCGAAATAAATAAATCACTGGAGTCTATGACCTAATTGCCAGCCTGTTATTATTAGTAGGTAGAGCATTTTTTTATATTTGCTTTGCTATTGTTTAAACATTGAAATGGATCCCCCGGACCCCTGTGACCGTGCTGTGGGAACACCTTGGGCACCATGTAAAAACACTCTTGTTATCAGCAGCATGAGGCCAAATAGAATGTTCACAGGGCAGAAGGAAGGAAAATCAATTTTTCCATATAAAATTAAATATTATATATGGACAGGGGTATACTGATATGCAGATATACACTACAGAAATTACACTCTACACAGATATATACACTACAGGTACATGTTACAGAGACACACTACATACACTAAATATATACAGATATACACCACAGCCGATGCTCCATAGCCTTCTATGGCATGATGATTACAATTGACCTCTCCTATCATTTATATAATTAATGTAAGAACATGGAAACACAACTGTCTCGCACGTAATTTAAAAATAAATAAATATGATAAATGAATTAATCGACCTCATAATATGGACATGGAGACTTTGTCAGACTTATCGACAGTTTATATCTAATGGTAAAATGGTATTATAGGCAGATGTAATGAGAGCAAACTTTTTGAATGATGGTCCTGGCAACGTCTATATAACCGTTTGCTTGGCCTTCATTGGAAGATGAAAGATGAGATTTCCCCGAGCCAATCAGCTAAACAGGTTGAATGGTAATGCAAACTCACTACATGTGGGGGCGAAACTAAAATAATGGGACTCTACAGATAAAGGCTGCTCAGGTGAAGTGATGAGGTTAGGCCTTATGGAAGGGCTGGGTGGATAAGTAAATGAAGGCTCACGGCCGCATGACCCTTTGTTTGGGCCCTGCATGGTTGGGCCATGCATGCACACCCAAGTGTGTATGGAACAACCAGCCTCCATTATTCATGTAGAAAGCTGAAATGCACAGTCACGCAAAACAGATTCATATGCATAGAGTAAAACCCAGACACACACACACACACCCACAGTGTGCTTATGCACGCCATCACAACATGTCAGGAGAATGATATAACATGCTTCCACACACAAAACACAAACACACAGATAATATGTGTCTCTCGTGACGAACTATCCTCAAAATGACCAGTGCCATGCTGCCTGTGAAATAAGTAACATGTTTAACCCCATGAAGATGATCATGGCAGCATCTGTCTTCACAGACGCTAAGCACTGCTGTTCTGAGACACCTGACGGGCTCAACATTGAAGCTAGATAGGATTATCAGCAGAGGTTTCCCAAGGGGGGGGGTTTGCCTTGGACATGCTCCAAGCCAGACATATTTACACAGCTTTCATGATGGCTGTCTGGTTAGTGATGATTAGCATCACTAGTAACACTTTATAGTAAAGGTAAAATAATAAACAATTTATTTACATTAGTTAATACAATAATAATCATTATAAGCCCCTGGGGATTTACCCTATTAAATAACGTCTAAATCAATGCCTAAATTAACACACCATTTCCTTCGCTAATATAAACAGCATGAGTAAATGATTACTAGACCATTAGTCAACTGTCAACTGTCTGCTAGTTAACTGTTAGCAAATGCTTATTACTTCATTAAACTAATGTGAATTAATGGCTCATTATTGTACCCTTATTATAAAGTGTTACCTCATTACTTGTTAGTTACAGGTTAGCTTGCTTTCATTATTCCTTTCATTGTTTGACCTGCTCAAATTAGTTGAATTTAAAAAAACAACAACTGTGAGGTGGCCTAATCTGATCACGGCTATATAGTCATGTAGGCTATCAATAGATTTGTGTGACTGTTGAGTGTTAAACGTAATGAAGTTCATCCCTGTTTGCTTAACTAAACAAGTTATGAAATGTCACTTTTTCTACAGAAATCCGGACCAAAAGAAATAAACAATCGTAGGCTATCAGGACGGATGGCGTAGACTTGAAATGTTTATTTTTATTTATTTATTTTTTGGTAATTCCTCCCCTTTACTGGAAAAGTCAATACTGTTGCACATCGATACAGCCATTTCCACCCGGTCTGCAGCTTTCATTACTGAGAGAACGGCACCTAATTATCTCAGGTTGATAATATTGACAAGACGCTTGTGAGGCATGATCCGGACACATGAGCACAGTGAAATCAGACACCGCGGAATATTTCACGCCAGCCGACCGGGCGCGACTTCTGCGATGACTCGTCTGTATCACCGCCGCTGAGCGTTCACGGTCTGAATATGATCTCTCCATGAGAAGACCAGCGGTTGCTAAAAATAACAGATTCATGCACGCAGTGTTGAAGGCAGAGTTCATCTGCAGCATCATCATTTGCACTGATTGACAATGACATAACTATCGATACATATAGGCCTACATTAAAAAAACTAAAACAAACAAACAGGCAAATAAAAAAAAAGATACGGAATCCTAGCTAATGAATACAAACAGTGAGGTGGGGTGGACTGGGGAGATGGAGCTAGGGGGAGTGTAGCATCAAGGGTGAGAGGCTGTGGCGTAACTATCGGTAAGCAGCTACTCCAGTCGCTTACGGGCCCCAGCCAATCAAGGGGCCCGTCAATCAATCTTTGAAGGGCTCCACCTACAACAATAATTTCATCTTTCCGCCGGGGCCCTTCATCCAGCGCTATGTCAAAAGTCTAACTGGTTCTTCATAGCTATTAAAGTTGCAATTCTAAATGTCCTGCCAATCGGGCCGTATATGAACTCCTCAGAATCTCTCTCACACACTAGTCCATGGTGTCCCTGGAAGCATATCCATCCAAATTACACAAACATATGAACTTGAATTGAAATTGACAACATATTTTAGTGATCATTAAATCATTTTTTAAGCTCACAACCATGATATTTTGGTGTATTTTGTTTTACATTGTGACTGTGACTGTGACTGGGGATTGTGGGATATGGTAGTGAACGTGCGCGTGCGTAGCTCAGTTGGCCAATAGTGTGTGTCTGCAGACCCGGAGGCTGCAGATTCAGACCCGCATTTCTGGGACCGCAGTTCTAGGACCCTCATGTTTGTACGACAGTGCCACCCACTGGGTGGAGTATGCAGTCCTGAAACTGTAATACCGGAGGCTGCAGTTTCAGGACTGCATTTGGTTTGACTGCAGTTGGCAGCCATTACACGTTGAACTTTAGTTAGCGATAGCGATAGGGATAGCAATGGAGGAGTCCAAACATAAAAGTGGCTTTCTGGATTTTTACAAAGATGACATAACTGCTGATTTTCCCATTCAATTGTTGTCATTCCGTGCATGTTTGAAAGACCGCATTTCACAATGCAAGTGCAAGAGTTGACGAAGATGCTCATCATTGAGAATAGATGCACCACTGCGGGTTTTGGTTCTCATGCTGTTCCTGACAATACCAGTGACAGTGGCATCTGCAGAGTGCTCATTTTCCAAACTTAAACTTATAAAAAGCTACCCGAGGAACTCAATGGGACAGTCTCATCTCTCTGGACTTGCCATACTGTTGATTGAGAATGCCCGTGCGCGTCACCTGGACATTAAGGATTTAATTGACAACTTTGCGCATAGGAAAGCCCGAAAAATGCAGCTATGATGTAAGTCAGCACCCTTTTATGTATTTTAATGATCGGGTTTTGGTTTTGGGTTTATTGTGTCTTTGGTGTGCAGTTTGGAGTTTGTTCCTTTTGGTGTGCCGTCACCAGTGTTTATTATTTATTTATTTAGGGCCTATTTATGGTGCGCTGTCACCGTTTTTTTTAATTTGTTGTGGTGCGCTTACTTTTGCGAGTCGTCTCATTTTTTACTATACTGTAGGCCTATATGACCTAATGGCCTATGGTAGGCTATTGGTGGACGTTGCGTCATTACGCGTTGTAGCCTATGGGGGGCGGGCCCATCTCGACCATCCTGCTTACGGCCCGTCGTTGGCTTCTTACGCCACAGGTGAGAGGTGCTCTTCCTAATAACCTCCGTAATGAGCTGGCAAGAAATGCACACACCTTGATGACCAAGAATACTGGATAATTATCCACTCACACCTCCAGCTTTAGTCTGTCTTCAGTAAAGCCCCCCGGTGACAAAGCTGGCCAATCAATTCCCCTCGTCTGTGGCGTTCTCACCAGCAACACGCCTCTCACTTAATTTGAAGTCACCGACCAGTGCATGTGTTGATTTCTAGGGCCGTTTGTGAGGGAACTACCAGGATCCTTGTGAGTAATGTATTTAAAGTACCCAAGAAAATGTGACGAATAAAATCTGTAAAAAATTGATGCTAGACATCCTAAAACTTACAAAAATGTGATTTCTCATAAAAAACAGAACTACCAGAACTACCTCGTGTTTTTTTTCATTACTTTTTCAAAAAAGGATTCAACTTCATTTCAAGTGAATCCATGTCAGATTTGATTGATTGAAATTGTATAACGCTTGCCCTGGATACTATACGACTGTCATGGAAATAGGTTGACAGCTGGCAGGGTGGATACTTTCTCAGACTTACACAAAAGAATTTGCCCTGTGGTGCATAGCACCATGATTGTATTAAAGTATGTATGTAAAGCATTGGAAAGGCCCCTGTGTGTGCACAGTGAAATACCTTCTTCTGTCTGTCGAGGAGCGGTTTTGACAGTTAGAATTTTTGAATAGTTGACTGGAGAATCAAGTCATTTTGTGATGTGCTGTTTTATATCTCTTCCATCAAAACAATCTTCATGAAGCGCTCTCTCACATGTTATACAATGTTGTTGTAGCAGAAATGCATGTTTGATTGGCCAAGACAAGCACTCATAAGTTTGCAATAGTTGCTAGATTTTTTACAGGGGTCAGGGAGCACAAACATTGTTCTTCAATGAAGATTAAATCAACGGCACTTAGTAGAATGCTTTGCATCTTTCCATCTTGACACAGTCTGGGTTCCATTCACCTGGCTATGGATTTCTGGAGAAATACAAGTTCTGGTGGGGCTCTTGCATATGAAGACTGGCTGAGGTTCACGCATGATTAAAAGTAAACAGGACAAGCCCATCTCTCTTCCACCATGTTAACTGGCATTAACTGGAACACTGGTGGCACGCACACAAAACACACACTTTTGAATGTTGCTGTGTCTATTGAAACCTGTCAATGTAAAAAAATACAAAAATAATGCTTCTGATCCAGTCCAAGTGAGTAGCTTCATTGTGTGCATGCAGAACACCTCGTATTGCAACTTTTCAAACACAACATTGGCTAAGTAGTGTTTGATAAAACTGAACAATTAATGAAAGAGAGAGTGACTATTGATGCACGTGGCTCAGAACTGATGATAGTTAATATTAATGGGTGATGATGGGTATTATTATACTTCCTGCTGTTTGTCTGTTTTCTAGCTGCATCACGCCTGCATGTCCCCTATTCCCTGGCCTGTTGTTGTGTGGCTCTCAGCACCCAATAGTGACACCAGGTGGTGTGTGTGTGGGTCACACAGAGAGAGAGAGAGAGAGAGAGAGAGAGAGACCTTTCATGGCTTTGCCTGGTGCAACTATCTTTGTTATAATTTACTCCATAAGCGACTGTGCATTGTTCCATGTCTAAATAATAAAGACAATGTAATGTCATTAAATAATATTGATAATGAACATGCCTTACCGTGGAATCAAGTTGAATGAAAGGTTATTTGAAGTAAATTAATCCCACTATGTAGCTATGATTGAAGTTATGTGCTGGAGTTAGCACATTGATAACTTTGGTGATATCCAGCACTAAATAACTTTTTTGTAGTTCTATAAAGCAACTGAAGGGAAGCTCCATGCTCTCATTCTGGGAAGCAGAAGCTACTAACTGACCCCTCTAGCCATTCAACATCAAGACAGACGTCATCTTAAAGAGTACATGCAACAACAAGTAGTCTGGGGGCAAACCACCTGCCATATTTACACAGCATTCGATGAATTATGTGGTATTAGAGCTGGCTGATGATCAACTCATCTGCTTGACATTGCCAGGGGCTATGATGAGCTCAGGGGCCAAGGGTCAAAGGTCAAGTTCAGAGAGCTTTGGTGAGAGCTTGGGTAGTATGTCTTAATTTCTGCAATTTGTTTAAAAAAAGAATGCAAATGTGAAAAATTTGATTCTATTTAGAAGCCAAGCGAGATTTTTAAATTGTGCGTTGTTATTCTTATTAAGAGAAACTAATTTGCATGAGTGAATGAGGCTTTTAGAATGGGATTATTAAGTGTATTTCTGTGTTGATTTTAAACCTTAACAGAATCTTTTTCTGAGATGGTGTCTGGATAGGATATTTTAGCTTGTCTTCCCACTGGGAAAAGTTTGCTACTGCTGGCCGTTTTCTACGCACTTACAGATCCCCACCTCCATCCATATGATAGGTACAAACAAATACAAAGCGAAAGCAAATGCCCTGTTCACACAGATTTGAGCTTGTCTGCCATCAGACTTTACATTATTAATCTAAAGATTTGATTTGAGAGACTAGTCTGAATTCACCACATAGAGCAAAACACTGTTCATTAAGGCAAAATCCTTAATGAGGCCTCTTTGAACGAGTAGTAATGTGGGCATGTATCATAACTTATTTGCTGAAATGTACTCTGAGACGGCAAATAAGGATGTGTGTGTGTGTGTGTGTCTGTCTGTCTGTGTGTGTCTGTGTGTGTGTGTGTGTGTGTGTGTGTGTGTGTGTGTGTGTGTGTGTGTGTGTGTGTGTGTGTGTGTGTGTGTGTAGTGTGTGTGTGTGTGTGTGTGGTGTGAGAGTATAGTGTGTGTGTGTGTGGTGTGAGTGTATGTGTGTGTGTGTGTGTGTGTGTGTGTGAGTGTGTAGTGTGTGTGTGTGTGTGTGTGTGTGTGTGTGTGTGTGTGTGTGTGTGTGTGTGTGTGTGTGTGTGTGTCTGTGTGTGTGTGTGTGTGTGTGTGTCTGTATGGTGTGTGTGTAAGTGTGTGTGTGTGTGTGTGTGTGTACGTGCAATGGCTGAACAACAGTGGCCTCAAAGTGCGGAACTTTTTCAACTTTTTCAAACTTTCCAACCTCCTCCTTTGAATTCCTCCCGTCCTTGAAGTCTGAGGCTGCAGCATCGAACCCCCCGAACGCCGAACCCCCCGAACGCCGAACCCCTCGAAACATCTGACGAGGCTGCGGCATCAAACGTCCAGCCCTGCCGCTGTCTCACGCCACGTCACGCCAGCGTGTCGTCTTTCACAGCACCGCCTCGCCGGGCGTTCTCTGGAAAGCCGCCGGTCGCCTCTCAGATGCGGTGGCCGGCGACGGCGGTGGCGGCGCGGCGGCGGTGAGTGATGCTAGCGGTGGCGCGGTTGGCGGCGGCTCTCCTTGAATCGTTTAGCCCCTCGATGGGAGGGACACCGCGGGACACGCGTCAGCCATGCAGGCAAGCAACACTGGAATCACAGCCCAGTGAGTCACATGATCTGCAGAACACACTGGGACGCAGCCGAGGTTCACGCAGAGAGAGAGAGGGAGAGAGAGAGAGACGGAGGGAGAGAGAAAGATGGAGAGAGAGAGATGGAGAGAGAGGGAGGGAGAGAGAGAGATGGAGAGATGGAGAGGGAGAGAGAGGGAGAGACGGAGAGGGAGAGAGAGGGAGAGGGAGGGAAATAGAGAGTGAGACTGAGGGGGGGGAGCCTTCACTAGCTCTGTCTTCCATCCTTTTGTCCCGCC
>OMKI01011887.1:7473-22706 GCA_900302315.1 Phycis blennoides | reverse complement strand
ATAGGAGGCCTCGGTGGGCTGCGGTGACATCACGCACAGCGCTGCAGACACCGGAGGTGCTCGGGAGCAGAGTGTGTGTCTTCAATTAGGCGTGTGTGTGTGTGTACATGTGTACGTGTGTTTGTGTGTGTGTGTGTGTGTGTGTGTGTGTGGGGGTGTGTGTGTGTGCTGTGTCTGTGTCTGTGTGTGTGTGTGTGTGTGTGTGTGTGTGTGTGTGGGTGTGTGTGTGTGTCTGTGTGTGTGTGTGTGTGTGTGTGTGTGTGTGTGTGTGTGTGTGTGTGTGTGTGTGTGTGTGTGTGTGTGTGTGTGTGTGTGTGTGTGTGTGTGTGTGTGTGTGTGTGTGTGTGTGTGTGTGTGTGTTGCATTTCAGTAGGACAATGTGTTGTTTTGTGTTTTGCAGTTATCCTGTCATAGAGTTAAGCACTACCATCCATCAGAATATCATTTTCAGACAGTTCCTAAGCTGCTTCTGATTGTCCGACGATTGTACGTGATTAAAGTGACAGTGTGAGTGGCAGTACAACATAATGGGTATTAAGCTTCTTAATTTTTTGTGTTATTTTGGTGTTATCAATTTGGGTTTTACAATGAGAGAGCAGTAAAGTTGACTTGTACACCTTGATTCCAATACACAATAGTTCAGACAAGGGGTAACGAATTGTTAGCCAAAGCATTTTCTTCACCTACAAGCATGAAATTATTTTTCATCCACCCTGGGGGATGAAGACGTTCCCTAAACCTCATTAACCTCTACAATATGTATTTTGGTTTTGAGGAATTCCACTCTTGACACTTTCAAGTCCTGCTCCCACTTTTCTGCACTTAAGCCAAACAGTTCTTAGGGTTCTATCCTTTCATATTGATTTTTAAGCTGAGGAAAGTACAAAAATCAGCCTTTAAGAAGACCAGGCGTGGTGGGAAACTGACTTGGTTCCCATTTGTGGGGAAGCTTTTGAAGCACAAAGTGAGAGGGCCTGAAAGCAGCAGGGTTGTACTGGGAGCGTCGGAGAGGCCTGTGCCTCAGGCCTTTTTTTTTTTTAGAGCAGCCCTCATCTCTCCTTTCCAGGAAAAAGGGACTGAAGGAAAGCTTCCAGGCGACAACTTGGGTGGAAAGGGAAAAGGAAAAGGGGCAAAAAGCTCAAAGGAAAGTGAGAAGGCTTCATTTAATTTATTTTCTTCCCCAACCTTAGCTCCTCTTTAGCATTAGTCTGGATTTGAAACTCTCATGTTTAGCATGCAAAATGTTTCATCACTTTAGTTGTTAAAGGTATGCTTGAAATTAAATAAATGTAATATTAGTTAGTATTTGTATTACACTCATTTCAGCACTGCTGCATTTGTAGACAATGATGACGACTGGATGACTCGTCCAACTGCTCAAGGATGCTTTGATGTTTTGTTATTAGAACAAATCATGAATGTAACAAGTCAAGTATGTCATCCATTCTGAATTTCAGTTTTCCCTGCCCTCCTCCCTAGTCATATTATATAGGTCAGAAATTGTATAATGTAAAACAAAAAACTAACTAAGTTGATTTACCGATTTTTATTCAAATAAATGATAAAACTCACATTGGCAGCCTCCCAGTCTGTGAAGTAGCTTCTGTTGGTCCGTTGCAGTGTATAACATAACCAGATTGATTTATGATGCTGACTCTGTCGTTGATTCCTTATCTTTCATTATATCAAGCAATTAGCTAAGTGTGCCACTTACTACATGTCAAGACCAGTACAAGACTCTTTCAGAAATGCCATATATTTCTTTCTTTGACCATTCAACTTTTAGCCTTCTGTCTCAATGCATCTTTTTTTTTATTTGAAATGGAAAACATTTTGTGAGATGGTTTACATATATGAATAATATATGAATTGTATTTACACAACAATGGCATGTGCCATTGTAAGTTAATTGCAGTGAATAGTTATGGTATATTGAGTATTTTTTGCATGTGGCTGAAGGTTGGAGCAGGTTGTTGCTTACAGAGGAGAACACTTTAAAGGGCCATAGCCTAATGCACATAGGAACAGATAAGGTTTGTCCTTACCTTTTTCAATTAAATAAAGGGACCTGGGATGCTTAGCTGCTTCAATGCATTCAGTGCATAGTTTTGGGGCTAGGCTGCGTCATCCACTTCACAAATTCCCTCAACTAATAAGAGTTAAGCCTTAAAAAGGAATACTTAAAAAGTGGATGGTTACCAATGTCACCACACCCGACCCTCCCTTTCCAACGACTACAGTGGCCTGTACTGGCCTGTATTGTGTAAGGTGCCAGTGGGTACTTAAAAAATGATGTCATCATCTATGACAGCATCGAGTAGCCAAGTGTCATGTGATGAGGTTGTAAATATAAAACTATAAGTCATAAGTAAAGGTCCTTTTACATTGAACATAAATCGGGTCAATACTATGGGGATACTATGGGGATAACACATCACCCTTCCTAGCCCAAAACATATGTGATTGAATTTGCTTGAATGAAGAACCCATTATCTCTAGATCGTTTTTCCGTTCTGGGCTACTGTAGAAACATTGTGCTGCAACATGGCTGCCACTCCCTATGTACATATAAAGGGCTCATTGCAGGAAACAAAAACACAGCAATGTTTATTTTAATTGGATTATACACCAATGAAAGCACTTAAGCAACATTTTCCTTTTTTGATACATAAAAAAAAAGTTTGCAAATGTTTTAAATGGGTAATTAATAAAACGTAGTTTATAAGTAACTGCATTTATTAGTTTACTGTTTGAAGTGAGCAAACATTAAAAGCTGAACCTCAAATTGTATAGCGGGCCTGTTTGGTGTTGTATTAAATATGAAGCTAGTCTGCATTCAATAATATTGAATGCAGAGTTAAATATATATTTTTCTCCAAAGTAATATTATTACTTTGGAGAAAAATATATATTTAACTTTAAAGGCTAGTCTGTCTGGGGGAGGGCATTTCCACATGAATCAGAGCCTTGCAGCAACACAGGGCCTATTGATTCATTAGTATCCTCACACCATGGGGGATGTGAATGTAGAAACCAAACATAAGGGCCACAAAAATCAGCAGCTGGTGTCTATATGACTGGAGCCTATTCAGAAGCACCATTTTAGTTGATGTGGTTAAAGTGGTGTGTTTAGAATTTTGTGTCTATATCTAGCAGGTAGCAGCGGATTCAGAACTTTAATATTAAGTTAAACATACACATTATGCTTATGTCAACATGTAACATGTGTTTAATTAGCAAAGTCTCATTCTGGCACTACTCCAATTCCAACCATACAGTGGTGTCAGCGACTATAGGCTATAGGAGTCGATCTTAAAGACATAAGCATAGGACTAAAGTTGGGAAGGGTCCATGGATTCCATTAAGAGTAATTTCTGGTCAGAGTGAGTTGCTGAGTAAACATGCATGCTTCCAAGTTTCCCATTGTAGATGAAGACAATGCCTGACTATGTAAACTCAATTCAAAAAAGTTCAGTAACATGGATTGCACTTGCTGTTGTCAACTATCTCACTTGCTGTTCAACATATAGTCATTTAATTTGTCAATGATGAACCAGCAAACTGCCAAATATGCAACATTTAGTAATGACAGTAACACCAATCATTTTGTAGGTTCTGATAAACTGCTAATGTGAATGCCAGAGTGAAAGTCAATTCACACCCCTTTGACACAAAAATGTTGCATGCAAATGGAGATTCTTCCCCACATTTTTCCACACAATGTTCTGCAGATAACCTATACACACCATTAGGTTAGGCTTTTTTAATATGTGCAGTCACTTGATATGTGCTTGGACACCGCACCTCTTAGGGGATAGCATCTTTGTTACAGTGAAACAGAGACAGTTCCAGTAGTGATGATTAACTCTAGATATGATGATGTGAGCTCTGGGTCCATCCAAAATCCAATAGTGGAGAGAATGTGGGGAGCACAGGCCACAGGCCACACACAATACATTAGGAAGTTTGTGAAATAGATATAGCATTGGCTAAATCATTGTTACCGCAGATGGAAAGCTGTAAACGCTAAAGCTGAGACATTTTTTTTCATGCCATATTAAATCCCACACTGCTATATATAGTTCCATAGGAACACAAACAAAATGAAGAAAATTAATGTTTTTATAAATATCCGTGAATATTTTGCACAGATATTCACACTTGTGAATGGACTATAACACAATCCTACTCAAATGGATGGTGTAGTGTGTGACTTATAATCCTTTTCTGTGACCTCCAACACCCTTTCTTGAACTTGCTACTGAAATCATCAAGGCTAGAGATAGATGTATAACTGCTCCGCGGGTGAACCCATTCGGTTAGACTAAAGAACGAAGAAAATGCCCACTTGACAAGTTGTACAATTTGGGCACCTTTTACTATTGTCGAGTGGGGTAAGCCACTGGCGCTAATGCTGGTAGAGGGGAAAAAGGACCTGAGTTCAAGTCACTTGGGGGCTAACTTGGGAGGAAGCAACATAAAGTACCTTCATCAGTGCAAGTCTGCCACTGCCGGTTACACATAATTAACTATAATGAGAACAGTTCTAGGCAACCAATAGTGTTTGAGCCGGGTTCACATCAGACAGGTATCCAGAATCTTCCTCAGGCCCTTATTTCCCCCCCATTCCACCAGGTACTGGAGGCTCCTGATCACCCGGCAGGAGTCCAGCAGGTGCACGCTCAGCACCTGCTGAGCAGACGAGTAAACTGCTCTACGATGCAGGATTGGAAGAAGCAAGGCATTTCAGATCAGGATGACCCTCTACAACTTGGTTTACCTTCTACGTCTGGCCATTGAATTGAACACTGACTGTATCCCCCATGACTGTCCAGAAGGCCTTCCAGAATCAGGGAGTGAACTGAGCACCTTCATCAGAAAACCCATTTAGGGGAGGACAAAATACTCTGAAGACATGCAATATGTGCACAAAGGTAGACCGTGCAAAAGGACCTGACATCCCTCTCCAAGGTGGGCAACAGAAAACTGATTGAGGGCGGTTAGAGGCATGGGAATTATAGTTACGTTTCAGGCCAGTAACATCTTTGGAGAAGATGAGAGAATTATCAACCCTGGGATGCATCATCAATGCCACCTGCCCAAGGCCCTGCTGGATCGCAAAGAGATGTTGTAGATTCCAGATGACTTCCAGAAAATTTTGATCAGGCCCAAGTAATGGTAACTGGCAGACCCAAACACAGAAAGGAGAGTGTCCTAAGTACAGTACAGTACATGGCTTGAATACCAACTCAAGTCATGAACTAAAAGTATAACAAATCCAGGTAACCAATTGCTTTCAACCAAAGTACTTGTCCAATCCAGACACTTTAGTGTCTGGACATTAGTTGTCATCAAGGATACCGAAATTCACAAGTTAACAATGCATTGACATTTTCTAAGATGTCTCTCTTGTATACAGTAATATTGTGGACATTGCACTTGTATATGTGACCTTTTGTTTTTGTTACATTTTGCAGTGTGATGACTGTGGACGAAGCATAATTGATCCAATGTAAGCTTATGTTTATCAAATACCCCCCCTCAAATATTTCAGAATCCTCTGACTTATGTTTGCCTTATTACAATGGGGATGATTTATAAAGCTCTGCTTACCATCATTAATGTCATAGTTGATTGATTGCCAGCTCTTTGGTCTAATGGCTGGAAGACATGGTTTATACCCCTTAATTATAGTTAGATTATTGCCTGCCTCTGCTGTTCTGGGGAAGCCCTGGGAGTGGAGGAGCGCTGTCAGCTGTTTCTGCCCCCAGTCTGCAGACTGTGCCTGTATTGGTTGTTAAAAATACATATGGGAGGGTTTCTCTAACCCAACACCCCCCCTCTGCTCAATTCTCAGAATCTCAATGCTGCCCATTACAGTAAATCACACAGCGGAAATTCAGTGGTTTTGATAAAGATAAGCAGCATTTTTTAACAACTGCACACACTATATAGTGTAATGGTTCAGCATAACAACCCCAAACAATCCCAGATCATTCCACTGAACAGGAAATACAAAATGCAAATTCAATAATCAAACCTACAGGGCTTATATAGTTGTTAGATTAAACCATTTTGCAGTATCTGTATGTATTTGGAAAAAAGTTGTGTGTTCCAGCTGGATGGTAAAGGCCAGCCAAATAATCAGTATTTCCATTATACACCAATCTTTGTCCCAATTGAGCTTGGGACAGAAGACAGGGAGGGAAAACACAATGTGACACTGGGTACCCTGGCTGAGCCCTTGTAAGTATTCAGCGTTGGTCCCACTCCTCTGGGACCATTAGTACCAACCTTTAAGAAGCAGTGATTGGATGGAGAGGCTCTCTGCATATCAACAGGAAGCTGGAGTCCCAGGGGGGCAGAGCAGTCTGGTCGCGGAGGTGCAAAGTGAGCTGACAAATGGAGATGTGGTGCAGAAAGAATGAGCAGAACAAAAAGGGATGAGGTGAGAAAGAGAAGAGGGATGAAAAAAGGGAGGCCGCGGGGAGCAACCGCAGAGGGCCGTGATTAAGATGCACTTCAGCAGAAAAAAGTTTAATGGTTGACAGTGGGGATGGAGTGGAAAAAGGGGGAGGAGAGAGAAAAGGAGTGAAGGGAGAGGAGTAAATGAGAGAGGGCATGAGCAAGACAGGCGAGAAAGAGTGGGAATCAATTACACCATCATGCTTTTAACAAATTCACTTAAAATGTTTTGAGCATAGCAGCCGAGCGAGGTGGAGGCTCTGAGGGGATCATGTGACTGGGCGTGAGCCTGCTGCACCACTGAGCAGAGTGTTAACAAACGCCACTGCATTGCTCACATTATTTCAAATGGGTGCCAAGGAACAGTGTCTTCTTAGCGGTATAAAAACATGCCTAAAAAGGAATATGCATATGCATATACATATGCAACAGCATGATGACCTATCCCAATCATTTGTTTTCGGGTATGCCAGTCACTGCTGAGATAAGGCAGAAGGTGCTACTGGAGGTCAAGTCTAAACCACTGACAAACAGGCAGCAGCCATGCAGCCCCTGTTCAGCCAAAGGGGCCTTGAATGCCATTGTATGGAGGCCCTGTTTAGCAGGCCTGTGGTTTATACCTCATGTTGAACCTCTGCCACACAGAAGGGCCTCCTCTAAGTCTAGGAGCCATGAGCTGATTTTAATTGATACGGTGTTTACCACTGCTTACATTCTTCAATATAATTGCAATTAATCCGATTATTCAGTAGCATCTATAGTACACTTTTGCCCCCAGCCTTCCGTTAATCCGGCCATGCTTATAATTTCAAAGATAATACTTGTCAAAGATAACACTGCTTTTGTGTTTGAAGAGTTTCTTATATTTATCTATTTGGGGCAAGAAAGAAAAAATGACAGAAAACAGGTTAAGCCATTGAGAATGAAATAATAAATAAAAGTAAGATAAGTGAATAAAGACACAGCCAGAGCACTGTGCTGCCATGCAGTGTCATGGCTAAAGGTTAGCAAGAGATTGAAATATCACTTCAGCATGAGAAAAGTGAATCAAACAACATACAAACGGCCCACCTAAAGAAGAACGACAGTATGTAGGCTATTACGTTCATCTATCAACTTCATCTCGCTTCATGGCAGAGCGGGCAGGAAATCCATCGTTCACACCTTTTAAACAATATTCCCTCCATCTCTGTCATCCTCCGCTAGCAAAAATGACTTTACCAAGCATCCAGAAAGACAAATCTTTGGAACTTGGGGAGAAATAGCTGGGGATACAGTGAATGGTAGACTATATTCTTCAGGGAATACCTCTTTCAGTGCTCTGGTGAATCTGATGACAATAGTTCCCCTGTATAACAGCCGGCCAAGAGGGTGTCATCTTATCGACGGGTTTCCGGCTTTTCAGAAGGTATTGATCGGAAGACTGAGAAGTCTTCAATGTGTAAAGAGTATTTTATAATAGCTCTAGGAGTCATACAAGGTCATCTAATTTATCTACGTCGTGACAAAACTTTGTGGCAGAGTTTAGGTTTCAAATGAAAAGCATAACCATCATTTCAATTGATATCTAATCATATTTACAATTAATATATAATTATTATATTAATTATGTATTATCAATTATATTAGTTATTATATAACATAGTCAACTGAAGCATAAAATTAATTAATTCTTTACCTGGTTACTGTTATATGTTACTTTTTAAGGAGTATCCAATATTCAAAGCTTTTTTGTACACAGATCAATTCATGAAGATTGTTTTTCTTCATCCAGGTGACCCCTTGACGGTCATCTTCACCAACAATTCCAATTCCATTAGAGAAAATCTACCAACAGAAGAAAGTCCAAAATACATTAAATAATAACACCAGGACATCTCCACGGTAGCTGTGTTGGGGATGGGTGGTCGTCAGCCCAGAATTTATTGATATACCTCTGAGAGGGTGTTCTCTCACATATAATCAATATGTTATTAGAAGGGGCTTGATATGCAAAGCGTTGTGACAGCGAGCAGCACTCCTAGGTGAGACAGATCTCCTCAGTGCACCCTGCATGCCGCTGTGTTGATTAAAGGAAGCATTAGGGCCCCATGATCACATTGAAGTAGATCCCATGGTTGGATTCATGTCTGAACCTGCACTCATTAGTCAGTGAGAATGGCCCGCAGAGGAGAGTGCCATTACCGATTGTTATTTAAACAACTTTTGACAAAAAAATGGTGAGATTTATATTTTTGAATGACTGCACATGACTGTGTCGTTTCCATTAAATGCGTCCAAAATAGTATATCCAATGGTACACCTGATATTTCAAAGCAATCATGTATTTTGATTTTGAATTCTTTATTTTCTAAAATAAAATAAAATAATAATAAAATGTTTTTTAGTCAAGATGTGACCAAGGGCAACACCCAGCCAAGCAGACAGATTGTTTAGGTCAACTCTACAGACAGTGAATCCTCATCTTTATTATTAATCACATCTTCCCCAGAATATTCCACAAATCAGCACTACTTCAACAAATGATGCTTTAGTCGCTGTGTCCCCATCAAAAGTCACCATCGTTGACCTCTGACCTAGACCCCTGACGTAGAGCTTTTAAGAGGCAACCGCATATCTAAACTCACACTGGAGGATACATGTGAACATGAAAAACTGTGTTGGGCAGCACTGGAGGTGAATTCAATAGTTTCAGTAGTTAATTCAGTAGTTAATTCTATATACTTACAATCTAAAGGGATGCTGACAGTCCTCAACCTGGAATGCTATTTACATGTTGCCTTTGCTATAATACAGGGCTCACCTGTCAAACATGACTATTACCCTCTTCCCCCTTCTCTAAAGTTATACTAGGGTAGTTTGGTCGATAGCTTGCAGTTTGTAGGACACTTCACCAGTTCACCTCACAGTTGGGCCTATTCACTTGCGCTAGCTCTGAGCCGTTGGCTCTTTTTTAATGTGTTCCCTAATCAGCACTAAAAGCAAAATCAGTTTTAAGAGAAAGGCTTTAAATAGAAACAATGATTGCATCAAAATGCAAAGCAAAGTAGTAACACAAAGGAAGAGCACTTAGGGAATTTATGAATGCGGTTTGTTACAGAAGAATCCAGTGATTTGTAACTTTCGTAAAGGTGCTGATTGTATAGATTTGCAATGCATACATTTCAGATTTAAAAAATGAATATGTCCCTTTAGGGTAAAATAAATGTGTGCAAAGGCATTTTGATACAGTGCCTACGTACAGTATATTTGGAATCAACAGTCTACGCATTTCTACAAACTGTACATTAGGCGTTCTGAACTCCAGAATACATTTTGTGTAACTGGTCGGTACTGGACCCAAATGCAGCACAAAAATCATGCACATGTGAAAATAAAGTGTCTTTATTTTCTAAACAAACAATGATAACGGGTACAAAGCAGGATCAGGAATCCGGGATGGGAGGCAGGTGAACGGAGATCAGGAAGGACGAGGCGGAGATCGGAGTCGAAGACAGGCAGGATCGGGAAGCCAGGACAGAAGGCAGACGAACGGAGATCAGGAAGGGCAAGACAGTCCTCCGAGATTGTTGCCGTCCACCTGGATGTCCTCGCCTGAGGATGCCTCGTTCTTCTCGTCGTCACTTCCAGGTGGCATACTCGACCCACAGGAGCTGCTCGGACCATGATGCAGGATGCTGGGAGGCCATGCACCGGGGGCCGTCTCCTTCTCCTGGTTCTTCCTCTCCGTCTGGCCATTGGACTGCGGATGAAAACCAAAAGACAGGCTGACGGTGGCCCCGACCAATCTGCAAAACTCGAATTGTGGTCCCCGGTCAAACACCACATCGACGGGAAGGCCATGGAGGCGGAAAACGTGCTGGAGAACCAGTTCGGCCGTTTCCTTGGCCGCGGGAAGTTTGGGCACGAAGTCCGGTGATGAAATCCAGGGAGAGGTGGGACCAAACACGGTGGGGTATCGGCAGAGGGTGGAGCAGACCAGCAGGAGCCTGATGGGAGGGCTTGTGCTGGCTACAGACCGCACAGGCCCCCACAAACTTACGGGTGTCCTCCTCCAACGTGGGCCACCAGAATCTCCGCTGGACCACGTCCTTGGTGCACTGGATCCCCGGGTGACAGGTGAGGTGGGAATTGTGGACCCACTGGGGGACATCCGAGTGGAGAGCAGCAGGGACAAACAGGCAGTCGGGAGAGCAGGCGCTGAGTCCTGAATGACCTCCTAGGGCGGTTCTTACCCTTTCCTCCACATCCCAGGTGAGGGGGGCAACCAGGCAGGTGGATGGGAGGATGGTGTCGGGGGTTGCTGTGGACTCCTCTTTCTCTGTGAACTGTTGAGAAAGAGCGTTGGGCTTGACATCGCGGGTGCCGGGTCTATAAGAGAGTGTCATGTTGAACCTGGTGAGGAATAGGGCCCAACAGGCCTGGCGGGAGTTTAGCTGCTTGGCGGACTGTATATATTCCTTGTTTTTATGGTCCGTCCACACAAGGAATGGCTGCTTGGTTCCCTCCAACCAATGGCGCCACTCCACTAGGGCCAGCTTCACTGCCAGAAGCTCCCTGTTCCCGATATCATAATTTATCTCGGCGGGGGACAGACTTTTTTGGTCAGTCGCTCCTACTCCCACGGTGGAGGCTTCCACCTACACCACAAACTGCCTCTCAGGATCGGGCATCTGGAGGATGAGGGCGGAGGTGAACTTGGCCTTGAGGGACCGAAAGGCTGTGTCGGCCGCAGAGGACCGCAGGAAGGGGACCTTGGTGGATGTAAGGGCTGTAAGGGGTGCAGTGATGGTACTGTAACCCCTAATAAACCTCCTGTAGAAGTTTGCAAACCCCAGGAATCGTTGAGTCAGGGATGGGCCAGGGGGTGACAACTGACACCTTGGCAGAGTCCACACTAATGTTCCCCTCCCGATGACATAATATGTCATCGGGATCGAGGGAAAATGTGAGTTTCATTCTACGTCTGTCTCCTTCCTGGGATATTCCCAGGAAGGAGACAGACGTAGAATGAAACTCACATGAAGGACTCACATGAAGGTCTGTCTCGTCCTTCCTGATCTCCGTTCACCTGCCTCCCATCCCGGACATTTTTCAGCTTTTACGAAAAGTGAGTTCTCCAAGACCTGCTGCAGCACCGCCTGGACATTTTCCTCCTTGGTCTAAGAGAAGATATCATCCAGGTACATGAATACATATCTGTCCAACATGTCCCGCGGGATATCATTGACTAATGTTTGGAAGACGGCTGGGGCGTTGGTGAGACCGAAAGGCATTACCAGATATTCGTAATGCCCCGTAGGGGTGTTAAAAGCCGTCTTCCACTCATCTCCTTCCCTGATACGGACTAAATGATAGGTGTTGCGTAGGTCTAACTTAGAGAAGATCGTGGCCCCTTCTAGTAGTTTGTATGACGCAGTCATATGGGCGTAGGGAGATGGCTTTAGCTTTGCTAAACACCTCTCTCTAATCATTGTATTCAACAGGAACCCCCACCATGTTGGGCGCAGTGTTCGAGCAGGTGGTCATACCTGATGGCAAGCGGGACTCCAGCCCACGATGGACCTGGTAGACCAGTCTATGGTGGGGTTGTGACGACTGAGCTAGGGAAAGCCTAAGATGAATGGTAGATGGGGGGGACCTCAGAATGTGGAACTGGACGGTGTCATGGTGGTTTCCGGACAGGAGTAGGTGGAGGAGTGTCATCTGGTGGGTAACCGTCCCCATAAGGTGGCCATCGAGGGTGCAGGCAGGGGCTGGGCGAGGACGAGTAACCGGGTGGATGTCCAGTTGTCGAGCCAGCTCCGTGTCGATGATGTTAATATCAGAACCAGAGTCTATGAAGACGGCCAGGGTGTGGGACCCCTTGGGCAGGATCAGGCAGGCCTGGCACAGAGGAAGTGAGTCGGGAGAGAGGTTAGTAGCATGACTCATCAGTATTCCCCCTTCTACTGGTGAATCCCTCGTTTTAGTGGACAACGGGAGAAAAAGTGTCCAGCCTGACCGCAGTACAGGCAAGGTTGCTCTGATGGCGACGTGCCCGTTCCTCCGGCGTGAGGCTGGTGTGACCCACCTGCATGGGTTCAACTTCCCTCACCAGTGGGCTGGCAGTGGAGACTGTGGTCACAGGAGCAGAGCGGGTTGGGACCAGGGAGTGCCGTTCGAGTTGTTCCTGACGTCTCTCTCTACGTTGCGCCTGGATGTGACATACGACCCACGTGGCCAGCTCGATGAGTCCTTCCAGTGACTTCGGGAGTTCATAGGAGACGAACTCGTCCTTCACGTAGCTCCCCAGGCCCAGCAGGAAGGCGTCCCACTGCGCCGCCGGGTTCCACTCACTCTGGCAAGCCCTGGTGCGGAAGTCGATGACGTAATCAGACAGTCCGTCCCCCCTGCCTCAGTCCCAGGAACACCAGCGGCGTCGGGACCCCACGAGGGCTCGCCGAGGCACTCTGCCGTTCCCCAGAGATGGGCTCTGCCAGTCAGGTGGGTGGGTGGGCAAAGGTGTGGGGTTGCAGGGCGAAAAGGATGGAGCACTTCGTAATGTACGGGCCGCAGCCCTCCGGGACTCCCGTGTAGCGCTCTAGGATTCCCACCCGGGGCTCTTGTAGCGACTTGGGAGGAGAGGAAGAGGAAGCTGGGGGCGGCTTCGGCAGGAACTGCGGTCAGATGCCCCGTCTGAGCGGTGAACGCAGCCAGGGAGTGGTCCTGGTTGGCAATTCTGTCTGAGGTCGTCGTGAGTGACGGTGAGTCTGACCTCATAGTGTTGGAGAGCCTGCTCAATGCTTTCCAGCTGACTGTGGGGGGAGGTAGAGTGCGCTGGGTCCATTGTTGGCCAGATTGTACTGTAACGGGTTGGTACTGGACCCAATTGCAGCACAAAACCATGCACGTGTCAAAATAAAGTGTCTTTATTCTCTAAACAAGCAATGATAACAGGGAACAAGCAGGATCGGGAATCCGGGACCGGAGGCAGGCGAACAGAGATCAGGAAGGACGAGGCGGAGATCGGAGTCGGGGACAGGCAGGATCGAGAAACCGGGACAGGTGGCAGGAGAATTGCTGAATAGACTTGCATGTACAAACAGCGAAGAACAATGTGGCACCAGGTGAATAGTGAAGGGCTTGTTTGTAGCCTCCACTAATCACCTGATGCGGCGCAGCTGCGAGTGTGAATGAATGAGTTGAGGAGGGGGCGTGGCAGACAGGCCGTGACACTTTGTGCCAATACGTTATTAATGTTATTCTATTTGACTGTTATTTTGTTAAGCATTATGTTCCATGGATCATTGAGTATGAAATTTGGTAACTTACACTTATATTCAGGTAACTATGTTTTGTGTTGTGATTCAAGCTGGCAAGCTAACTGTCAGTTTATCTCAGAAGTGCTGCTGGTCTGACAACAAAAGCATCCTGCACACGCATGAATATAGCGTCAGTGCAGTGGTCAACACAGCTTGTGCATGCCATGGAAGGCAAGATACTATCTATTTGACTATTTTTGTGATTTATTGTTTTGAGGTTTTTGGTATTTTCAATTCCTGACAAACCTAAAAACGGGGGGAAAAAAATGAAAAACCAAAAAAGTTTCTTGTGTAAAATCACTTTAACGTGACATTTGTCATGTTAAGTATTGTCACCATCACACAACAAATAAACGAACATCTAGTGTTTTGTGAAATGAAATTATGGCTTTTATAATCGTATTAGTATTTGTGTTATTATGAAATATGTCATGTACGGTGCAGCTTTAGTTATTTGTATTGCTCCACACAGTTATAACCTAAAAATGTTAGAAAGGACTTGGGTAAGGAAAACAAAACATTGAGAAGGAACACTTGGTGGAGCCCTGCTTGATCAGCATCAAGGAAGGAATAACAATGAGATTGACAGAATTAACAGGATTTGGTTGGTTATTTTAGACCCCTGGTTAATTGTTGACAGTCTAAGTTGAGAGGAAAATTTCAGAAAAATTACCTAGTCAGGGCAGTTTATATGTACTAACCTGGATTGGACAAAATAAAGATACCGCCTCCTACATTTACCCTCACAATGTATTGATATGTGAATGAATGAATGAATGATCACACTGCCTATACTGCAATTAAATGAAAGTTATGTAAAACAAAACATGTAATGAGATAAGATTAATCAGAACAGAGGATGTCCACATAATGCCAATGTAGTCTCTGTAACTAACTTTTTGATCAGTGATGATTGCAGTATTCATCCTGACAACATGCAGCAAGTACAAACTGCTTGCATAAGGAACTGCTCTCAATCTTCTTATCAACAAAGGATTGTGGGCATCATCAAGCTTTGCTAACCAAGATGAAGTCCTTCAAATTCCTATAGCCTCATACCAGTCAATCCTAGTTGTTATGGCAATGATGAAAGACCTAACTAGCCAATCTGCCACTCCTGGCTTTCAAACAAAGTCAGCTAATTAAAAGTCTGTCCGTTCTGTATCATCCCCACAGAGAAAAATGCTTACTGGGTGGGTAGGTGTACACACACACACACACACACACACACACACACACACACACACACACACACACACACACACACACACACACACACATATCACACATAGACACACACACACACACACACACACACACACACGTGCACCTGCACTCAAACACTCACGCCCTCCCAGGTCCCTCATACATGCACATGTCAAGCGCTAATTGGACAACGACCTACATTATGTGCATGTCACTCACCCGGTCAGTGATAAAAACCCATTAGGAGTCATTAAGGTG
>OMKI01011880.1:8516-19403 GCA_900302315.1 Phycis blennoides | reverse complement strand
GGGTCGGGGGCAGCGAAGGCGCGGGGGTAACTCTCGGGGCCCGTCCACCGCGGGGGTCCTGACCTTGGGGTTGAAGTGCTGCCACTTGACGGAGACCTGCAGGGAGAAGCACTTCTTGAAACCTGGAGAAAGAGCAAGTGGAAGTGGGATTGTATTATTTATTAGAGGAGTTGAACGAGGAAGGCCACTATGCTGAGACCCTCAGTGCTGCTGAATGCTTATGTTTGGCTTCATTCAGGCGCGTTTCTAGGTTCTGACTTTTGGGTGGGCTAAGGAAGCCACAGCAAGGCTAGGGCAGGTATTGGGATTTTGAATATCGTAGATTTGAGGACGAAACGATCAAAGGCATTTAATCACAGCTGACAAATTACGCGGAAACATCTTAAACTTGCGCAAAACTGCCTGAACCCATGCATCGGCGCGTCACATTTGAACATGAACGAGTAAACGATGCCTATGCGCCTATGGTCTAGACCAGCGGCTCCCAACCCCCGGCCCGGGGACCGGTACTGGGCCGCAGAGCTGTTACTACTAGGCCGTGAAATGGCTTGTGTTCCGATCATAACAATTTTTTGCACTGTGATGGCTTGGTGGACAATAAGTTCCTGACACTGGTACCCGACCGGACTGAACAGCGCAATGCCCAGGTGCCGTATGCAGGTTAGGTACAGCTGCAGCATTACACTGAAATAAGCGGACCTCAGCTAACCTCCATGAGCCGTTTCTTTACGGGTTGTTCGAGTAAAAGAAATAGTGATGAACAAGTGGAAAATGCTACCAAAAAGAAAAGCAAAAGCTTCAATCGACAAAGTACGACATTGTGTATATAAAATATGGATTTGTTGCAACGGGCGATTTGGAGGCGCCAAACCCATTATGTATTTTGTATCTGTAACTGTATCAATATACCGTCAATCAATAATCAGTTTATGATCACATTCAAACAGTTCTGTTCCTGTTGGTCTGGACAAGTATTTTATTGTGTGGTTTGGTTTTAGATTTTACAAAATTTGTAAAGCGTGATCTCTACATTTACTTTTAGAAATGATAGGCTGTAATCACTGGGTGAGTTGCTTATTGAAATAACGTTAATGTTTTTCGCAATAAAAAGGGGCCAAAATGTCTTCATAAAATGTATATTAAAATTAACAAATTGCCAACCGGTCCATGAGCTTTTTTTTATGCTTCTGCCAGTCCTCGGCACAAAAAAGGTTGGGAACCCCTGGTCTAGATGGTGAAATATTAGATTTGACGACGAAACGATAGGGTGGGCTAAGGCAGGTTTTGGGTGGGCTTGAGCCCACCCAAGCTTCGCCCCTAGCTTCGCCACTGTCTTCATTACCCACTTAAATTCCCTAACCATCAAACCATGAGATCAGAGGAATCTCATGGCTTGGTATTTGCCCACTTATTCAGACCTATATGCATGTGCCTATGATAGGATTTAACTTACTACATACCAGAGAACCATTAAATAATATTCAATATTAGCACAGTTAACTTCCAGAATTCATTGTTGACAGATAACAGGATAGCCACTCATTTCGCTGCCCCCCACACACCTTCTACCAGAACCTTCTTGGCCATGGAGGCTGCATGGTGGGACACGTAGATCACCAGAGCAGACATGCCCTTCATGTCAGGCCCTGACTTCAGGGATAAACCTTCCACACCTTCAGTCAGATTCATCAGCACCTTGTTTTAGAGAAACACAACCATTAAGGCAGCGAGAAAATGCATGGTCATCATGTCAAGTCAGATCAATGAAAGAAGGCAATGATTTTAATGTTTATTAGGTCAGAGTATGCAGTACAGTCTAGTGACAAGGTCAAAAGACATTTCCCGGGACCGCTACAGTGAATATTGCATACAATATCAAATATATCATAAAATCAGAGTTGACAGCATCACATCGTCTTGCCAGTGCATTACAAACAAAAAAGTCAATTTTGAACTTTTTAAGTTGGATTATAGTTTGATTCGATTACTTTCCCCGCACATGAATTGCCGGTGATGCCAACCCGAAAGTTGCTCTTTAAAATAAAGAAAAAAAAATAACTTTAAGGTGTGTCCCATCAACGCTTAAATCAGGTAAACCAGATTACCTGGCAACCAATTAGGATAAGGTCAGCCAATTAGAGGTTACGCATGCAATAGCATTATATTCATCAAGAGATGAAGTCATCCACAATGTAAAACAAACAAACAAACGCAGTCATGTTGGGTTCCCATTCCGGCATACTCCCCGCCCCCCGGACTTACCCGCAGTAGCTCCGCCCACTGGGTGGCCGCGGGCAGCTCTCCCACGCAGAGCTGCCGCTTCTCGGTGCTGTGGCGGACGGCGAGGAACACGCCGGGCTCCAGCTCGTGGCCGTGCAGCCGGCCGACGGTGGCGGCGGCGGCGGCCGGGGTGCTGTACTTGGCGTAGGCGAAGCCCCGGTTCTGACCGCTGAAGTTCATCATGAGACGGAACTCCCACAGCGGGGCCACGGCGCTGAACAAGGGGATGAGCCGGTCCTCGTAGGTCTCCCGGGGGAACTGGCTGATGAAGACCTCACAGCCGCAGCCCGGGACAGGACCCTCCCACCCTAGCGTGACACGGGGTCAAGCGGTCACAGGAACCAGAGGACATGAGGTGGACGAAACAAACTGTGGCATTCCTTGCTAAACTAATCTTCCAAATTTGAGTTAGTTCTAATTATATAATTATCTACATTATCTACATCTAGGTTGGTTTGCAAAACTCACTTTTCATCACCTTAACTAGTTGCTAAACATTTGTGTTTTGTGGTTAGTTTTTGACCATCCATTGACTAAACTGTCTTGCTATGACTCTGGTTTACAGAGCTAGAGTGAGAGTCAGAATGTGATATGAAGGCATTTTGTTAAACACAGGTTTGGTTCTCCTTTAAGAAGACAGGTAGACTAGTCTATATTTATTATCTAAATAAATATATCTATCTATTATCTAAATATCACTATTAGTAGCATTATTCTTCACACCGAAACGTGAAATTAATGGAAGCTAAACGACTGAACCTCGAGATTTCATTCAAACTGTATTACAACGCTCTACTTCCGTATGGCTGTGCCATGTATTTTTCACTTTTGTAAACTTTATACTTTGAGATATTTGCGATTCAAAATGCAAATAAACTCTGGAAGAGATGGCGTTGAGCCTCGCTGTCCAGGGTCAGTGTGACTCACTGCGCTCAGCTGTAAACTCAGCAGCCTCGACGGCGAATACTCATTGTTTTTAAATGCACCTTCTGATATGACGCACTTTTGGACATAAGGCACTGGCTAAAAAAAGTTAAAAAAATAAATAAAAAAAAGTTTACCTTCACCAAGAAGACTGAGCAGTGCATAGACTAGCCAACTAATCACTAGATAAATATTTATGTCAAGAACATACACTCCATTATCTCCTATACGTGCACAATGTGCCACATAAGCAGACGTCATGTGAAAAGGCCAACAGGGCCTCTGGGGGCCTCACCATCCGGAGGGCCGCCATACTTCCTCTGGCCGTTCACCTGAGACAGCTTCACCCTGCTCTCCGTCTGCCACTCCTCTAGCGCCTTCAGCCGCACGGGATCCAGCATCTGCACACAAAGTTTACAAACAACTCATCCGTTTTTACCAAACGAAAAAAGGATACAAATCACTCACTGTTCAAGCTATTGCGCACACACTTTCACGAACAAACGACATTCGTTAATTGAAACAAAGTAGAATAGTTAAGACTTCACGGCCTGCAGTGCAACACGGCCGCGAACATTACGAGATGAACAACACTTTACGCTTCGTAACGCTTGTTTCGTATGAAATGTACATCGAAGAACAAGGAAACCGAATGAATTCACCTTTATCTCAGCCGTGAGTTTGATATAGGTATGTAATTGAGACGATCACGATCAAGGTCCTCCTGCGTATTGATTGGGTGGTAATGCTGCGCACCTTGTGCCGAGCCATCGGCCGGGCGGGGCTGTGTGGTGTGGGGGGCTGCGGAGGGGTTGGGGGGCACACCCACAGCGAGGTTTTTTTACGAGTTGGAAAAAATGCTTGTTTGTTGTTTGCAAAGCAAAACCTTTAATGTGCTATTGGCCTAATTGGCTGCTTGATCATTGCTTCGAAATACATAGGAAGCGGTGTTTCATTTGTATTGGCTATTCCAACGTAGGGTCTACAGCAAAATAGCCTCATGCAATTGAATTCAATTGAATGCAAAAGTTTCAAAATGTCCGCTAATACTAAGGTTCGCTTGCCTGTCCATGCTATTTGTTAATTAAGATTCAAGATTCAAGTCCTTTATTATCAAATGGGCAGCATCACTTGTAGTCATACTGCACAATGAAATGTATTGGACGAGGCCCGTTCCAACATGGAAGGAAAATCAAAGAAAAACAGTTAAATGAAATTAAATAAGTACGGTAAAACAGGAAAAATAAGGGCATCACGGATTTAGTAAGGGTATTAATGGAGAATGAAAAATGAAGAATTAAAATAAAGCAGCAATGGAGAATGATATGAAGCAGCATTTGAGAAATAGAAACTGCATGCAAGTGTTTTGCATCATACATAGACTGGAGAGTTGTACATGAACCTCGTTTACTTTACCTCATTGCTAGTCACCTTTACACGCTCCATGTTTAACTCCATATCAGGGGCTGGTAGCTGGTTGCATAAACACATTGGGATTAATGTATGGGTTTGTAGCAGCTGTAGCAGCACACATTCATGTTTAGTCTTGATAGCAGGGTATATGAACGTCAATAATATAGCCTATACAATGAATTTGGGATTGATCAACTGCCCTGGTTAAAAAAAAAACATTCAAGGCATTGGCAGGGCTTCTCATATCCAAAAGTAGAAACTAGCAGGCCTATTAGAATGTTAGGGTCAAGGCCCAAATTAAGATTGATTTCCTATAAACCAACCATAGTTCTAATTATTAGTATTATTAATTAATAGCCTACTCATTTAGGACAAAAAATCTAAATAAAGTGATAGCTTGACTGATTGAAATGATCTAGCGATTGCGGTGAAGAATTCTGCAACTGTTAACCGAAACCACATGATGTCAGCAGTGGGCCACAAAAGGAAAACATAAGTCACTGTTTCTGAGTGCTACCAAAGGCATAGCCCAGGTGTGATCATACCTTTATCCACATTTATAACCTCATGTATGTGAGATACTTGAACAGTAGAATAAGCATTAGAAAAGTCCCCACATTATTAAGTAAAGTTAGATATATACACATATACTTAATCATATGCAATTATGTACTAAATATAACAATTACAAAAATTGGGATAGCACATTTTTCTGTTTGTGTGTGTGGGTATGCGTAAGTGGCATTTTTTGTGTGCGTGTGTTTGTGTATGTGTGTGTGTGTGTGTGTGTGTGTGTGTGTGTGTGTGTGTGTGTGTGTGTGTGTGTGTGTGTGTGTGTGTGTGTGTGTGTGTGTGTGTGTGTGTGTGTGTGTGTGTGTGTGTGTGTGTGTGTGTGTGTGTGTGTGTGTGTGTGTGTGTGTGTGTTTGTGTGCGTGTGTTTGTGTGTGTGTGTGTGTGTGTGTGTGTGTGTGTGTGTGTGTGTGTGTGTACATAAACGTGTACGTGCGTATATGGTTTCTATCTGTCTTTCTTTCCCTTCCTATTTTCCAAAGGGCTCCACCAGGTCGGGCAGCCAGCCACTGCTGTGTGTCTGCCCTGTTCCGCTGTGCCTCTGTTTAGCACCTGTCACATCTGCACATCAAGGCACCGCTTCCTGTCAAACGCTTTTACTGTATGTATATCTTTAATTCATTAAGAGCCTTCTGTTTGCCGAGGTGCCGAGGGGGGTTCTATTTTTCTGATGTGCTGTCTGTGGAGAAAACAACCCTGAGCAGCGCTGCCTTTTGCTTAGTTGTTGATAAGGCATTGTTTACTGTTCTTTTTGGTTGATTTAAGTGATCCAAAGTGATGTTGAGTGAAGGCTTCTGATACAGCGGCCATCGCGGTGCTTTTGTTCTCTCAAAGTTATGACGGAAGGGAAAAGCTCGCTGAGACGGCGTTTTGAAAATTAAAAACTTAAAAACACTGATGACTTTTATTGATTTCTTTTTTTGAATAGTGCCCTCTCTGCAGGTTGCTCTCCACTCAATGTGTTGTGGCCACAAAGGCATTGGGCGGGGGGAGTAAGATGGAGGAGGATGAGGACAAACGTTGTAATAAGTTATCTCTCTGTCTGTGAATGTGAGGCTATGGAACAGCGTTGCTCTTAGAAGCCTATGTGAACGCGCAACGAGAAAACTAAACTACCTTCCGGACATCAAATGTAATGTTCTTCACACAAGATGAGTACTGGGTTTCTAAAAATTATATTTTAGGAAATTGAATGACCAAGATAGGCCAACAAAAAAGTTAGAGTGAGGACTGTAAACGTAACGTTAAAAGTCAAGTTGGGAACAGGACAGCAGCCCCCCAACAGGAAACAGCCCCCGTGGGTCGGTGTGGGGTTCGAGTGACTCAATTTAAGAATACAGTTGGTTTTCATACTGTCATACTGTGTCTATCTGGTGGTTCACAGCACTATCTAGAACCTAAGTGAATGACTGTAACGTATCTTGACAGGTGAGATAAGCAGCCCCTACTGTTTCAGGTCAATCTGATAAGTATCAAGGTCGAAGTCTTTCTTATTGATCACCTGAGCGGTCCAGCTGGGACACTTTACCCGGTAACCCCTAAGAACACCCAACAACCAACTTGCAATAATGTCTAACACAACAGCATCCCTTAGTAATGCCCTTGGACTATTGTTACAAAAAAGTTATGTTAAGTTAGTTTTATGTCAATATTTTGGTGATTTGAAACCTTGTCATCATATATTTTTTTAAGTTTTTTAAGTTTTTGATCCACATTGGTTCAAGGTTACGCGACGTGTTTTATTTGTGTAACGTGTTGGGTGTGTGAGAAGGAGCACAGTGTGTTGCCTTATCACACCTTCTGTTCAGACACAATAACAAACAATATATAAAACCCAGCACACCTGAGTGGAGGGTGATTCTGTCAAGTCCCCAGTCCCTGAAATACAAATACAAAAAATAATGTGTTCATAAATTAAGTTGCGGTTCAGAAAAAAACAACAACTCTTGAGTTAATGTACTTTGACAAGATATTACACTGATGAGTTGTTGCTCGAAACATAAATAGAACTCAAATACTGTATGTTTTTATGTGGGATGAATTCCAGTACCATTGTGTTATCTGATCATTTTCAGAAACTCTGAAGCACTCTTGGAGATGGAGGAACAAGAGACCAGCAGACAAAGTGAATGTACATAAATAGAACTGTTGTGAAGGGTGGCATAGTGCCAGCGGGGGGTGACCCAAGGTCTCATAAGTAAGAGTTTCTTTTTTTCTTCTCTCCCGCTGTAATTTCCTTTCTAGCGCAACACGTCAGGCTTAATCCTGACCACGCTATTCAGTATTGGACACCGTCTCTGGAGCTGCTGAGGCTGGGCGTCCCGGTCTGAACACCTCTACCTCCAGCTCTAAGGCCAGCAGGTTGGACGACTCAAGAGTTATCTCTTGTACTGGTTCCTGCTGGCCTGTGCTGCTCCCTGTTTGTGGTCTCAACCATCGTCGTCTTCAAATGAGCTCTGCGTCCATGTAGACACTTCTACTCCATCAGGTTCTCTTTTTAATCACAACTGTGACTAAAGAAACCCCTGACCTGCTTCTGTGCAGCTGTCGGCACTGGTTCTTCACAGGTGGAGGATCACATGGTGAAGTATCCTAACGGAACTATGTTTTGGCCTGCAACGATTAGTCATTCATTGATTAGTCGATCAACAGAAAATTTGTCACATCTAACTGGTAGCTTAGTTTTTCTTGGCTGCATGTCAGATAAAGCATGCCCACTTAAGTCATCACTTTGGGCTCTTGGAACTTGGAAGGGCATTTGCTATTTATGACATTTTACAGACTAAATGATTAATCTATGAATTGAAAAATTAATCATAAGCTTAATCGACTGTGAAGATAATTGTTAGTTTGCAGTACCAGCCAGGTTCTGGTTTTACCTCATATACCAGACTGACTCATTTTTGATCAATGACATGTATTTGGTCCTCCCAGTAGGAACATGATTTTCCAGACCCCCCCATGTGCAGACATATTCCTACCAATAACTGTATCCATAATTATTAGCACTATAGCATTATTTTGTATTTTGCATGCATCTCCAGTTGTTTTCTGGATAGTCTTTTGATGAAATTGCATATCCCTCTCTCATTTGTTGATACCATGACAAGCAAAGATGGATTGGATGAGGTAGAAGAACAAAGCTTTTACCAGTAAGTAGCGGCTTTGTTCTCTCTCCCTCTATTGGCAAGCAGGGCTTTCTTCCAAATGGCAAGTTAAAGGGTGAATAAACTGTTGTACAGTTTGAATGTAAATGCCTTTTCATGCCTGTTCATGTATTCATTAGACTTTGCTGTCTTTTCTTCAGCTACAGTTCATCGAATTCCCCTGTGGGTGGTAGGGAGTGAATTGCAAAACCAGTATATTCCTGCACCTTTCATAGGGGTAAATGGCTGTCCCAACCCCACTATCGTTGTTCAGTCAGCGGGATCACCTGCCTGTGACTACACCCCCTGACTCCCCACATTACTGGCTCCATGATAAATGGGGATTCAGGGTCGTAGACCAGGAAAGTGGGAGCGGTCCTGATCAATTCTCAAAATCCCACATTAATGGCTACCATTTTTGAGCCAGGCAGTGCTGGGGAGTTAGATAGTTGGATCAATTACCCCCTGTATTCTGTTTGATCACTTTTGGAAAGGGAAAGGTGATCAGGACGAGGGCGGACATCATCTGTGTCGATTGCATTCTGCACCAATCTTGTCTACATACTGTCCTCATGCCCTAGCCACAAAAGATCCATAAACTGGCCATCTATCCAGAAACATGTTCCTCAGGGGCTGGCACTGGTTTCCATTGAGTACCTCACAGCTGCAATGCAGGTCATGGGCAGGTTCTTTACTCTCTGGAGGGGGCTGTGGGGGTACAGGTGAACAGGTGAACAGGGGAACAGGTGTTATTAGCAGGGTCCCGGTGGATGGTTGGTCACGAACCTGGATGTGACGTGCGTCACATCCGTGAGACGTGCGTCACGTTGTGAGAACTTGTGATTGGTCCAGCGACTTTATTTCGTTTGAAAGTTGGTTTCAGCATTTAGCCAGACTAATCTCCGGTGAGAAACGGAAAACGGAAAATGGAAACTCGAGATCAGAATGGTCTCGTCCTGTTGTGTAGTTGAATCTGCCAGCACTTGGTCAAAATGCTGTCCATTTTGTGAGGAAGACGAAAGCGTTCTCTGCTTTAGTGTAGCGAACAAACAAAGAGAGGCTACCACGCCCACATTCCTTTTCTCATTGTACAATGCTAGATCCTGGTTTGACAACTTTTGCTGCGCACATACAGAATGGAAAACAAAACTGATCTTATCGGTCCGATCTGTTGACAAAAAGATTCCACTGCCTTAGCCCTTCATGAGGAAACTCTTACTGGTCACATTGGCTTGGTGGAGTAATCGTCTTATAAACTGATCTGTTATTTGATGAACCCAAAAAGGACCCAACTAATGCTGAGATGCAAACTGACGACAGAATACCGTCTCCACTAAGGTATGCATAACTTGAAATTCTGTTTCTTTCGATTGGTAGACAATATATATCGGAGTGAGTACTTTGTTTATGTAAATTATACTGCATTATAGCAAATAAGGACAAATATATAGGTATAGGACCAATATAGTCTTTACCAATGAGAGAACTTATGTGCACTTGTTTTTTTCATTCTTGTTCAGAGAGAAAGCAGCAAATGCTTTGCGGCTGTATGTCTCCGTTACACTGGACTACATTGACACAGTGACACAATTCTGCAACTGGCATTGTAAATGGATGCTGGAGCGGGAGACAGAATTATGCATGCTGAGGGACATCCGAGGAAGGACAGACCAACTGTATCTAAATATTGCAGACGTCTACAACTCTAAGAATAAGGGTAGAGACGTGGGTCAATACTTTGCGAATATGCTCACCACAGGAAGCTGCGAAGAGCTGGAGAGAGAGCTGGCCACGGTCTTGAGTGACACTGTGAAAGGAATGGAGAGGCTCGGCTGCTTCCTGGAGGCCGTAGAGAAGCTTGCTGTCACCTCTATTCACATGTTCCTGGGGGAAGAGATCATGGAGACGCTCTGCAGGAGCTGCCTGAAAGGCATTGAGGCCCACATCTCCATGGCCCGGCTGATCTGCCCTCGCCTCCTCCAATTTAAACGAGATGCTTCTGCCTTTTTCCTGCCAGACCTCCACAATGTGGATGTCTTTGTGGTCGAGCTGGACCAGTACATTCAGTCTACTGAGAAGATCTGCTCTACAATGGGCGTAAGGTAGGACGTCTCATTACATACGTAAACATCGAATCCTAGAGATGCGTTCCTAAAGTCGTGAACCAATGGCACCCAAGGCATAACTTGACGTAAGCCTTGTCGTTCACAGCGCTACAATTTGCTGTGGTCACAAGCAACATTCGATTCACTTTGCTGAGGATTACACTGATGATGACATGCAACACATTATTTCTCATGTTGACCAGCTGTCTCTTATCAGGTAAACATCACTCCCACGGACTGGATCGTGTGTCAACAACAGTAACATTTCCTTAGCTAGCCACCAAACCTGGACATTTTCACATGATGATGTAATTGTAAAACCTCCTCAGAAAGTAATGCAGAATTTATACACACACACACACACACACACACACACACACACACCCACCTTGCCAGCCGGGCTTGCAGACGGGCTTGACGTCGATGCGTACGGGGGCGCCGAGCAGTGC
>OMKI01011878.1:0-15850 GCA_900302315.1 Phycis blennoides | reverse complement strand
GTATCTTTAAATTGCCCTGTTATCTGTCACAGGCCCCCAGCAGCCCCACTGGTAAAAGCACCTCCCCATGCATTGCACCTTTCATCGACCCCAGACTGCTCCAGTTAGCACCACCCCAGAGCCCTAGTGAGTACACGCACTACACACCCACACGCACACATTTTTACCATTTATTGAAAACAACCGTTGATCAGTACTGAATAGTGACTCGGTAAACAACTATTTACAAGTTAATTTGACATCACATTTATATATGTCCTAAAATAATCTACTCACATTTATTTGGTAGTCAAATCAAGTAAAAAATCAAAGGGCAACAAAGTTCAAGATAAATGCCGTCTGCAGGAAGCTGCTAACACTGGCGGACATGGGCGATGGGGCATGCATTCCCGATTACAGCCAGACATCTAGCTAACACTGAAATTGGAGCCCATTGTGTTACTTTGTCCTATATCCAATAAATGTCAGCCATTCATTTATGGATGAATGTTTATTTATTTATTTACTTTTCAGAATTTGGACAGAACGTATGAGACTAGATGACATTTCCATTTTTTGTTCCTGCTATAATTTGAAAGGGTAACTTGATGAAACACACTTTCCATTATTTATTTTAACAATACATCTGGTGACAAAAATATGAAATACCATCATTTGATGATTTCTGTTTGATATAACATATATTTGTTTATGTAACACATAAACAAATGTATGTAACACATCCAAGAAAGAGTGAGATGCACGGGTGCCATGAAAATGCCATTTAATGTTATATTAATGGTAGAGGCAAATTTGTGTGAAGCAAAGCCACAATTCACCTATGTCACAAAGTGACAGAGTTGTGCTAACTTTACTACTTTCTACATGGTTTATTCATTCACAGATTGAGGTCAATTTAAGCACATGACATCCTTCACTCTAGTCTATGTGTGACTCGGGTCACACAATCATAACAATGCATACAAACCAATTTAAAATGAACTCTATTAATATGAACTATTACGGTTGTGTTACTATTGGTTTACATGAAGTATCAAGGATCACTTTCACTCTCTCACCTGCATTCAGTCATTCAGATAATTAATATCTGAATGTTAATGTTAATGTTAATTTAATGTAACATATTATGTTACATTAAATTGCTCGTTCATTGTTTAGATTTGAAAAGTGACTAAGAGATGATTTCAATTTCAAATCTATGAGCGGAGCATGTCATACTTTTTTCGCTCATATTACGCACTATTTTGCAGCAAACTTACAGCCTGCTTTGAAAACAGTTTGGACACACTCCATAGGTGGTTAGCATTTGCCTACACTATTACTACTATGGATGGACTGGCCATAGGGAGATTATGAAGATTGATCCCACCCTGGTGGACAATGGTATCTGTTTGTTAGATCTTCATTAAAATTGTGGAAAATGCTTTTGAATCTGTTGGAGCAAAGTGCACACACAGCCACAATGTATTAGCAACAGTGCACTGAAGAACTGAATTTTAAGCCCTCCTAGTTTTCCGATCAACCCACAGTCATTTTGGTGCCACGGCAATTGTCTTCTATCGTCATGAGATATGGCAAGTTCACACTGGCAAATGTAGGTCATTAAGGGCCCTGGTGCAATCATTTTTATGCCGTCACCCCCCACTGCCGCCCAATAAAAATATATAACATATTCCAATAGGCTTACATACAATGAATATGGGTGACTTGAACATAACACCTTCAGTCAATTCATGTTCAACAGAAAAATAGTATGTCATAAAATAACCTCTACAAATACTACATTTTATAAATCCATACTTTTGCATTTTAAATACATTTTATTGAGGTCAAAGGCATGCATCTTTCTGGGATATCTGCGCTAGGATACAAATTCTAAACCTATGTACCTTATTTTGAACATGCAGTGGGACCGTGGCCTGTTACGGTCTGAAAAGTCCCAAACCTGGTGGTCAATGGGAATCATCCTTCTGGTGGCCAAAACTGTTATATTTCTACGTTCATTTTTGATGAGTTTGAGTTAGGATTAGAAGTTATGAAACTTGGGAAATGGCTGTTAATAGCCATCTTCCTTTACTTACATGATCAATAAATAACGGTCCCCAAAGAACTGAATAAAGAAATGTGCCGCGACTTCCCTCAGATCGTCGTCCTTTGGCCCACTTTGGGCCCAACAACTGAAACAACCATCATGCTGAACCGGAGACAGTGCATTCCCTTCAGGTTTCATCCTGTTGTATATGTTTACTCTGTCGCTTGGTGTCAACCGAGTGTCCTTCTGTTATCTGCTGTTCAATTCTAAGTTTAAATACAAAAATGATGTTGCAACCACCCTGTAGCACCACTCACTCCACTTTGCAGTAACGGTTCTGGTCTAGACCACTCAGACACTTGCTGGAAAAATTATGCCCCGTAGATCATAACACACGCTCCTTGATGATGGCCATGCGCTATTTAAACTGAAAATGAAGTAGCAAAGCAGACTATTTCTAAACAGAAACCCCCAAAAAAGAATAGCTTCTCATCTCTTTCTCTCATGTCTCATCTTTTTTCATCTCTCAAGATTCTTTTCCCCTTATTAAGTGGATTTTTTGCTGTCACTTAGCGAGAGATGTAACTTGGGTACAAAAGTCCATTCCAGTCTTGACAATAACAAGTATAAATCTCACAGATTGTCCACCAAAATGTGTCAATGTTTTGTTTGTGTTTGATTCTCACTGGGTGTCGTTGGGCATGAAGATGTCCTGGTTCTACCAGTTTCATGCCACGTTCTCCTTTGATAATGGCCATTGTTAATATAAATCAAGATACATCAGTTGAATTCCAATGATGTAAAACAGAGCAATGTGCATAATAGATTTACATTTATATTTAGCAGACGCTTTTGTCAAAAGCGACTTACAATCAGTACATTTGTGGGGTCCGACATGTGGACAGTTGGAGGTGGGGATTGAACTGGCAACCCTCCGGTTAGTGGACGACCCACTCCACCCACTGAGCTAACTGTAGCATAATAATATGGGATCAAGTCCACACATTTACTCTTTGCTCATTGTTAACACAGGACCATTGTCTTTAGAAAGTGGTGGGGTTAAGATCATACACATGTATTCAAACAAATCATAGTAACATGTTATACAATAGATTTTGTACTTATAGTAGCTTTCATTGTGACCACAGCACAAACAGGCAGTGTCACTATCCAACTCAACAAAACATCCTCTGTCTAAAGGGTGTATGTAAAGCTCCTAAAAATGCTAGGGATTGTTGTCCTAGAAATGGAATAGCAATATAGAGCATTATATGAGAGAAATGAACGTGTATATGCGCGGTAGAAACAGGTTAGAATGAGGAAGCAGTTGAGGGAACAGCTTAATAAGAGCCATGGGAGCTTAAGGAACCAATAGGTTGTGTAATGATAATGCTGAGGGTGATAGATGCTTCCAACTCCTACTTTACAGATCTAAAGAGTAGCCAGAGAGAAAAACAAATGTTTCCAAAAAAACAAATGATGCCAAAGATGACATACATTCACTGTTTTACCATGGTAACAATAACCTCAGTGTCACCCTGAAATGAAAGAGGTTTGTTGTATCGACAACACAATTGCCCTCAAGCAATCAGTTTCAATAAGTGTCGGGCTATGGAAATAGGACGAATATTACCTTTCACAGTTACAGCCAACTTTGAGAACGTCAAAGTTGGCTGTAACTGTGCCTATTATTTAATTTCTGTCATGTTTCTTACAGACATGACAGAAATGAAAACGCAAAAGAGAAACAAAAATACTAACATTGAATCTGCAGCCGTATTTCTTGCCCTGCTTGTCCATACAGGGAGCATAACTTGTCAGAAATGCGTTAAACAGTGAAGATAGGATATGAGGGGCTACATATCTAGGCACTGTTGCTCACAGTGGAGCATTGGCTTCATGAGGCCATCCACTCTGAAGTCAGCAGTTTTTTTTTGTAACAGTGAAAACCATCCAACAGATCACACAGAGTGTAGATGGTTATCATCCACGACAGGGCCCTTTCAGAGGCATGTGACAGTTCCACATTGACTGTGACTCTTTTGGAACCCACTGGCAGGTCTCTCACTGATTTAATTTTTATGATATGGGTCTCTAAGCTGAAGTCCTGCCAGCTTTATTTCTGATTATGATGAGAGTCCCCAACAACACACACACACACACACACACACACACACACACACACACACACACACACACACACACCTACACATCAAAGGGCTTTATGGGCTCTTGGCTTTTCCATGATGACTGGCTCTAAAATCAGCAGTGTAAGGTTTAGCTTGGTTTTCCAATCTAATCTATTGTTTAGGTGGAAGTATTTTCACAAATCATACTTTGGATGAATAGCCTAAAGTCTGATAGCAGTCAAGATCAAATCTGGGTGAACGGTGGGCAATGTTTTTTTCTCCAACAATCATGTTGCTGAAAGCAGAGATCTCTAAGTGCTTAATTGGCTGACAGCGAACACAATCTTGGACAGCACTTAGTAAACATTATTGGCGGCAAGACAAGCTAAAACTACAACTTCATAACAACAAGTGCCTTTCATTATTTAGCTTATGGCCAAGGCTTGGTGTGATCACCCTCCAGAAGTTCTGCCAGAACAAAGTAGGACTTCTTAATCCCAGAACCAGGTGGAAGCAACAACCGGACAGTTTCAGGATGATGATTAGGCTAACATTTGTTAGTAGAGAGCATGGCTGAGGTTTCATGCAGAAGACCCTTTCACTCAAACCACTGCAGTCTAAAATCAGATACATGATCCAAGCGCATGATGGCCACTGATCTGTCTTGAATACATGCTGTTGGGTGTAGTTATACATTAAGGAACTACTATGGCTGATGGAGTGGCTGAGAGGTGTTGCCTGGTTCTACTTTTTGAAGATGTTCTGTGATTCAGGGTCTGGCGTTCGTTGCTTGATTGGTACTCACCTCAGCATTTTCACCCGGGCCAATCTGTGTCTTGTTGGTGGGACTTGGAACAAAAATGCTAACATAATCTGTGGGACAGGGAGCAACAGAAAACAACACAATTCCTGTACAAAAACATTTCGATTCTGCCTTTAAGTTATTTTTAAGTTGATTTATATTGCATCATTTCATACATTAAAATGGTGTGCAATGTGCTGTACAATACAGAGTAGTACTAGCATAAAATAGAACAAAATACATTCAAGTGATTCATACAATGAAAAACAGCACAGATAAAGGTCAGAGAGAAAAAATTACGTATAAAGTAGCATAGTGCTCGTTAGATGCTGAATGGAGCAGGTATGTTTGTAGCTGGTGCTTAATGGTGTTAACTGAGCTTGCTTCCCTGCTTTCTTGAGTTAAGCTATTCCAAAGTTTATGGGCTTGATTGTCAGATGCAGCGTCACCAACTCTATTTTTGGTTTTTCTGGTAACTTAAAAGCCAGCAGCAGAGGACCTGAGCATTCTCAAGGGCATATATGTTGCCAAGGAGTCAATAAGGTAGGCTTGTCCCAGGCCATTTAGGGCTTTACATACGAAAGAAGGACTTTAAAGTCAATCCTTCTTGATACTGAGAGACAGTGCAGAGCAGCAACAATTTGAGTGATATGCTTTCTTCTCTTTGGTTAGTAGCCTAGCAGCAGAGTCCTGTATAAGCCAAAGCCTCTCCGTAGATTTAGTCTGATGGTCGGTAAAAAGTGCATTGCAATAGTCTAGTCTATTTGAAATAAAAGCGGGAATCAGATTTTTAGTTGATTCTGCTATTGAAGCTGTTAAAACACATCCCAAAAGACACTAAATAGAAATTCAGCATGATCATGAGGATATCAGAGGTGAGGTTTCCTGAGGCAATGAGGAATTGCATTAATAATCGGGCTATAGGGGATAGTGCAGTCTCCACCTTTGTCTGTAGTCAGTGACGGGTGAAATCAGTAACAGGAAGTTACTGACTTCAGACACTCCTAAGCCTTGACGATATTGGTTAAACAATATGATGTGTCAGTGGTGGAGGCCAAACACCTCAGGTTTCTTCTCAAACACTAATGGAATATAATCGGTGGGACTTCTAAATAGTGCATAGATGTGTGACAAGTTGTCACACAGTGATTCCCAAGCTTGTGATTACATGTCCGGGACGATCAGTGTCTGCGGCCGCTGAGTTGTGGAGGTTTGTGCTGGTGTTCCACCACTCAAGGAAGAACAGATCCAGAGCTGCTGGCCCTGTCTATTGTTCAACTTAGCTATAAATGTTGTATCTTTTGTGTGCCTTCTGTATTTGGGGAAAATCGTTTCTAGTTAATGATCTGTGGAGCTCGGGCAAAATTAGCCATGGGGTTGACTAGGAAAAGCAAGCTCAGAGCGAGTAGACATGCTGATCCACTGCTTATGTTAAAGGGCAGGGCTTTGGTGGGCATTAGTGCAAAAGTGACTAATTATAGGCTAATCACATGCAGGGTATTATGGGCTAATTAATTTAATAATTTAATTTAAATGTGGATATATATAGTATGGGAGTATGGATATATCACTATGCATTGCAATTTTAATCACTTTAAGTAGCTAATCTACTGTATGTACGTACAAATGCATTGCTACTGTGTTTCTGTATTGGGTATTTTTTATATATTTTCTTAATACAGTTTTCATGTCAGGTGTAGCATAGAATATAACATCTTTTTCGCTATGTGTGTCAGTAAAATGTACGTGGGTGAGTGGATTTCAAGAGAGAGCAGTGTGTGGTTGTGTGTGAATCATTTGTGTTCATTTCATTTGTAGCGAAAAAATGGTGCCCATCGTGTTTAATGTCAATTGCTAAAATAAAAAGATCACAAGTCAAACTCTCACCCTCGTTCTCTTGCAGGAACCAGGCCTATCTTTGTTATCATGTATTCACAAGCAGAGGTTGGCATTTAAAATGTTTGCCATGCAAATGGGCTGTAGCAGTTGACTTTCTTTCACCCCGTAGCTCCTTTCAGTGATTCACCCTTATTCATTCATTGAAGATGGCAGAACATTGCAAAGCCTGCTGTGTGGGCCGGACCACAGCAAAGCACAGAAAAGCCTCATGTAGGCAGACGATGAAAATATACCCATCATGTATATTTAATCCAAATAACTTTCATTCATCATTATTTACCAACAAATGAATTGGGAATTCATTATTCCATCACATTCATCAGGTCTTGAAAACGTATCACCCAAATGTCTCTCCGGCTCAGCCTGTCTCCTGAGATGCAGGGAATCTGTGACTTTGCAGGAATCTTCAAAGTCAAAGCGCTGCCCCAATGGGCTGCTGCTTGGAAGTGGGTTTCTGTCTTTCCCCCCTTGGTGAGATCACCACATCACCCCGGAGGTAAAGCACTCTGGAGTTAATATGTGCTTTAGGGAGGTATGGAAGAAACCGGCTGCTGCTGCTTCTTTCTTGTTCTTGTTTTTTTTTTGTTTTTTTGCCTCCCCCGGAAGAATACCATGATGACACATCTCCCTCCTCCCTCCTCCCAAAGAGGATGAAACAGACTTTGAATGCTGCCTCTGCGCAGTCCGCAATTTGGAAAGATGCAAACTCACACACAACATGGCAACAGAAAGGCAGTTGGGGTGGGGGGGGCAGCCTTTCAAGCTAGTGATTTGATGACATGTGCAAGAAGTCTCCACGATGCCCTGCCATCAGTCCGTGTTGCTCAGGAAGACAGGATTCACACAGAAACTCCATAAAAATATATTGCCGTTAATGCCAATGCTAATAATAATAGGATGTGTGTATGTTTGTTTTATAAGACATTGGAATAGATGCCACTTCTATATTTATCTGCCACAAACTAGCCTTGTGAGACCATCATGATCTAGCAAGTTCACATTCTGTTGCTCTCTGCAGATCGGTCTGGCCTTGATCCTGTTGAATGCCTTTTCCAAAAACGTTAAATGCTTGGACCAATCAGCTCATGATGAACAAGTTCTGCCAAATTTTAAAAAGCTGTTCACTTGGGTAACACTCAAGGAAAGTGCAGCAATCAAAACAGTTTTTATCCAAAATAGACTGACGTTAAAAGACAAACCGAAATCAGCACAGAAGGCACTTTAGAATATGTTTTTGCTTTACTTCCAACCGGACGCGACATGCGCAAAGACAGCATGGGCATCACTCTGATTGGCTGGAGTGTTCTGAAAAACGTTCGGCCGCAGCTATAATTTTGGAAATCATTTACTGCTCAGCCAAGGCCAGAAAGATATTCATTGTGAAATGTAAACATGAATATCAGGATGGTCTCAAGTGCAGGCCATTATGCAAGTAAGGGGCTGCCTCATATGTTTCCTATTTTTAAATTCAGCAGAGTGATGATCGCTCATAAATGGATTCCTGGAGGTGCTGGACCTGACAGAGGTTGTTTACCTCTTGTTTGACGGTGTCCTAGAGGAGGTTATGGCTGCCTGGTCATTAACATCAACCAGCACCAACAGGCTCCCAGCCTCCCTCGCTGTCTTAGTTATTAACAACATCACCGTCCTCCTCATCATTACTGTTCATGTCACTCCGGTGTCCTGATGATGAGGCCACATTTTAACGATAAACATCAAAATCACACAACGGCATTGTTGAACCTGTCCGAAGTCTGTTTAAACTTCATTGAGGATACCACATTCAACCGTTTCAGAACATGTTCCTTCTTTTCATTTTTGTTTACTTCATATCACAACACCAAAGGTCTCTAATGTGTCTGTCGTGATTGAGAGTGTTTCAAGATCAAAATCATCAGATTAAGTAATTAGCAATGAGCATTAGCGATGAGCATTATCACAGCAAGTCTGTTTGAGGAACAGTCTTGCAGTGCATGACTACACAATGTCCCCTTTTCCCTTTTCCCTGTGATTCGTTTTGTAATTAGTTTTATTTGTGCTGTCGTTAAACACTGTAGTGCTGCTGCAAACATTATGTCCTTTCATTAAATGACAAAAAAGTTCTCAGAAAAGAAAACTCATAGAAAACTATCATTGTAGATCTATAAGACATTTAACCCTTGTATGGTGTTATGGTGTTAATTTTTTTTGTTCATCTGTTGAGCATTGTAACATTAAATAGTTTGATTGTGTTGAATTGAAACCCCAAAATGCAGCGGGTCCACCAGACCCACGAACACTGGCTGAATAACACAAATATGAACACCACACAAGGGTTAAGTTCCGGAAATATGCTCAGTTTCTTCTTTGCTTCTCACAACAATATCAGGAGCGTATTGTGTTCCATGCTTAAATAAAAAGAATGCCATGCAATAATAAGTGAATAGACTGCAACCCAAGAGTCACACTCTTTCATAAACCCCATCAGTTGTAATACCTGTTAAGTGGATGTTGCCGGAGGCTACGACAGCTGCAGTAGAAAGGATGTAGCATACTCCCAAAACGATAATCGACAAATGGGCCGAGTAGGGGTTGAGGTTGGGGTTGGTGGGGGGGTGTAGGTAAGCAGTGCATGGTACCATGGCGTTGTTGTCAAAGGGCTGATCTGAAGAAGCCTTATCAGAGGAAACAGGTGCACCCTCTTGGAAATAGGGTGAAGGGGGCAGAGGCGGCAGCGCATGTGAACAGCAAGAATTTAATTTGTGTCAGCGTCTCCACACTGGTGATTTTTTCCCCCATTTAACTTTTTCTCCACCTCGTCTGTTATTTGAATATGGTTGCCGGCTTCAGGTCAGATCAGATGGGGGTTGTGTTGGTGCTGTATTTAAGCATTCAGAGCCCCTGTGTCACTGCCCACAGGCGCTTACAGTGCATATGGAAATGCAAACAGAAACACCTGCCCAAGGCACGATTACCAATGTGGTGCCTTCTTTTGACCCTGCTCCTCAGGATCACCCAAGCCCTGCTTTCAGCTGAAGGTTATGGAGGGAAAGAAAGGGAGAATGGATTGAGCCATGCACAGAGGAGTGCAGGGGAGGTAAGGTTATTAATGTACTGACTTGTTGAAAGAGACTCCCTCTGGAGAGGAGTGCTCAGAGGCAGCATTGCTGCTGCGTTCTCCACCTGGAATCTCCAATTGATGGACAAATGCACTCTAAAGGCACCATGTAACAATGTCTTAAGTGGGCAGCTTAATTAGGAGTAGATTTTATTTTGGCTGGCCAAGACTAAAGAAGTTTACAAATGAACTTGTTTCATACTCAGTGTGGTTTTGGTTTGGTCACTGAATGGGGTTAAGATCAAAGATCAAAAAAATGATCAGCCCCGCCTTGCTTCTCTGACTATTCACACACAATTCCAATCGCAGAATTGTGGAGGTGCAAGAAGTGCAGAAAAAGAAGTCTGGATTGGGATGCATTTGTTTGTTTTCACCGCAATCCCGTTATTTTGTTGAAACAACCTCGCCAAAGTTATTTTCTGCATGAAGTGTGCTGACCGCTTAATCCTCTACAACAGGGTGATTACAAAACCCTGTTACCTCCATTTTTTTGGCAGCGGTGGAGCAAAGTTATCTTGGCCAAGCCAAAATGCCTAAACTGATTAGAGACAATGTTAAACATCCATCAAGCGTAAGAGATGTCGTCTGAGTGCAGGTTTACTGCACTGCACTCAGTGTTTTGTCATTAGAACTGCAGCACACCACAGGGTCCGTCAGGAAACCAAATGACTGCCTGGCTGGTTTGAGACTTCCAACTCCAGACACCCACCCTCCGTTCAACCTTTATCCAGGGCACCACAATCATATATATACTGTATAGCTCGATGGTGTTCAGGTACACCAACAATTTGTAATCGCTATGACAGACTGATTCCACAACAAGAGATTTCTCATTCAACTATTTGATGAGAGTGGCAGTGAACAATGAATGCAGTTGATGTGATATTAAAACCAGGTATACACTTTTTGTGTTGATAAAATCATGGTTTGACTATAATTAATTGTACACTCTTACAGTATGCTCATGGGTCTTGCTCACGTGTACCACCCTGTGACTATACATCCCCAAGACAAAAGGCAATATTTAATAATTGGCAGATTCTTAATTTTTTTCCCCTCCTTCATGGTGTCTTAAACTGTCCCTTCATAGAAACTTCACCAAGACGTTGAAATAAAAAAAGGGGCCAGGCAAAGAACTAAGTCAACCACTTTGTCAACTCCTGTGTACAAGAGAAAATCCTGCTGAGAATGATGTTCCCTCGTGTCAGCCAGCCCACGGAAAAAATGCACGGGGTTTACAAAGTGTGTACCTCTTATCATCCAGACAGCTGTGAAAATTGCTTTTCTTGTCTGAGACCGCCTACGGGAATTCATAATGCTCTTCAAAAAAATGCTTGGATTACAATTAGACAGAACGGAATTGTTCCCATGTTTGTAATGAACCAGGGTGTCCTTTTGAATAGCCTTCATCTTCTCATGTGTGCTGTGTGGTTTTGATTTGTGGCGTTTAGGGGTTGCTGTCAAAAGGGGTCTGTCAAATTGTAGCTTTATTGAGAGGCCACCCCTAGAGACATTTTGAAAACAGCTGGAATCTGGTAATAGTACAGACTTGTTTAACATTGTAATTTGCGTTTGTTTGCCCTCAGATACAAAACATGAATGTTTTTTTCATTCAACAGAACTCATTTTGTCCGTAAAACTATGTAGCTAACACGGTCCAACCGTGAGCGCTGATGCCTGGGACACAGCGTGTGCGTGGCGTCTGTGTGGAGTTACCTGTTGCTTGTCGTCTCGGCGTCCATGTCGACAGGTCGGAGCAGCCACACTGGCCCCTGAGACGCGCTCTGCTTCCTCACCTCATCCAGAGAGTGGGAGTCTCGCCTATTTTTTCTGTGAGACGCGCGCGTGTCTTTGCAGATATAGACTGTTTCAATGCCTATTCCTGTAGAATATGTTACAAAAATGAATACGATAATTAAGGTCCCGCTTGTGAGGCCAACTAGATACGTTTAAGTCCACCCCTGGAAACGATGGCCCACAGAAACCCGAACCAGCCTTCTTAACTTCTTAAAACGTTTCCTGTCGAAAAAAAATATATAAATCAAATTCACAATGACATTAAATAAAAAACTGGCCATGAACTCAGTGTCCAAAGACAGGGCTGGCAGGCAGCAGAGAGCAGCAGAGATGCTGCCAGTGTGAACACCACATGTGTGTGAGACACAGCAGTAAGGTAACGCAGATGTGACACACACACAGGCAGTGTGTCCCGGGTGTCATCCCAGGTGGCCATTAAACTAGTGGTATTCAAAATATTATCATTTAAGGATGGGCAAGATGGTTCGCAAGTGGGTTCACGGGTGCATTTAGAATTTAAGAGCAGAGTAAATTACCTGAATTGCTTCTGGCGTATTCTCAGGAATATATACTGTATATTTCACATTATGGAAAAAATATTCACATTTCAACACGTATGCCATAGACATTCAGTGAAGCCATTAGCACATTAGCAGCCTCGGAGAATTGGCCAACATCACTGGCATCCAGAAGTTTTTTCTCTAGCTTGCACTGACTGTCAAAGCTTCCAAAAATAAAAATAAATCTTATTTAGAAACTTTTACATTAGGACAGCACTGCATTCTTGGTTGTGAAAAACTGAATCAGTATAATAAAAAATCGTATATTATTTTACCGTCGGTATACCTATACATATATACATTTAATTAAATATATATATTTAACTATTTTGCATTGGAAAAGAAAACAAATGTTTCATTACTGTGTGAGGCACAGTTCTGGACAAGATGTTGTGCTCTTGTTTGGACTTAGCAGTGCCTTTGCAGTTCCCAAACACGGATATTAATAACTTTTTTTCTGTCTTTTTTTATTTTATTTTGAACAGTAAACAGCGTCAGAGGCCTCAACAGCCTCCTGCTGGGCCATGGGCCGGGCATGAGTGTGCACTGGTTCACCATGAATGGACCTTTTTGTACACACTCCAGCCAAACGCAGCCAAGAGACAAAACATGGGCCTCGCACTGGAAAAATGAAGCGCTGGAACCCTGACGAGGAGGATGTGTTGTGCGGACAGAGAGAGTGTAATGTGCGTTGGCGTTAATGAAGTTGCCCTGGGAGAGGCTTGTTCGTTGATCACGCACACGCCGTGACGATGTGCCGGTGAATTCATTCTTACTGGTTTTTGTTTTGTTTTGCTCTCGACGGCGAGGGAGAGTTTCATTTGGTTTGATTTCACGGATTCGCACCCACATTTTAGTTCTTCTTCTGTAAGACCGCACTGCTCTGACATTCCCTGTAATTGGGGCATTTTAGCCTGACCCCTGGCTTGTTAAACACCCATCTGATAACCTTCTGGAAAAGGCCAAAATGTGTGTGTGTGCATGTGTGTGTGTGTGTTTGTGTGTGTGTGTGTGTGTGTGTGTGTGTGTGTGTGTGTGTGACTAGTGTTGCATTTCTTTCTTCCGAGGTTTGCCTTGCGCGTGTGGGTGTGCATGCACACATGTGGGCGTGCACGTGGTCCTCTGCGTTAGCATATCAGGCGCGCGATGATGATGTCGAATTGAATGGCCTTCAGTACAGCCCGCTCAGAGGACAGTGTCTCGTGTAGCAAAAGGACAAAATAAATAAAGCATTCTGTAGCGCGTGTTGGAGGAGCATCAGCGCACAGAGAACACTACGACGCCCAGAGTGATGGTGTGAGCGAGCGAGCGGGCGATGAATGAGGACGAAAAAAACTGAAATGGGAAGGAAAAGGAGAGAGAGAAAAAAAAGGCAGTTGATAGTGTCAGGCGCAGGGAGTGGAGTGTCACGTGTGAATGGCAGAGGGAAGGCAGAGGAGGAAGCCCCTGTTCGCTCCTTCATCGCGTGGACGACAGTTCAGGAGGGGAAGGGGCAGCGAGGGTCCCACAACAAAGAGCTGTAGAACATGTGGAACAGACGGGGGGAATATTGATGGTGAAATCCCGTGGTGTATGTAACCACCATGGAGCGGGGCGTGTAATGAGTTCGGTGGGGGAAAGCAAAGAAAACGATTATTTATTGGGACTTGGGGACACCTGAATTGGCAAAGTAAAAAAAAAAAGATAAATAAATAATACCACTAATAATAATGCAGGGTACGGAGGATTATCACCGAACCGGCGGGGATGAAATCAAAATGTAAATGAAACCATTGTTATTCAATAGGGTGAGGTGAGTAAGTTTGAGTAAAGGAGGAACTGTGAAATGTTTATTTTCATTGGTCCGTCCATGCAAGTCGGCTAATTTGTCCTTACCCTATTCCCCCATGGAGATAAAAAAATACTTGTGTTAGTCGAAGTCAGTTCTTCTCGGAGAGAGAGAGAGAGAGAGAGAGAGAGAGAGAGAGAGAGACTGAGGGACTGCAGCTGCATCTTCCCATGCTTCAGTGCTTGGCTCCGGGGCCTGGTCCAGGCCTCTCTTCTGGTAAATAGGGAAGAACATCCTCTTTAAGTACCACGCCCATGTGGACATCACTGCACCATCCAGTGACTCCTTGTGTTTTATTTGTGTTTAAAAAAAGAATGAAATGAGTGAACATAATGGGCTCATAATGGACGATTGAGTATAATAATTGATTGTGTTATAGTGAATACATAACTGTACCTAGTAAAATGGAGCTGTAAAAAAAAGTACTCCCCTGTAAACCTGCATTAGGCCGTTAGTGTTGTGTGTTGTTCAAGTCAAGCATTTGTTTAATGGGCTTGTTTCGTACAGATCACAACTTGCTAAGAATACCATTTTGAAATTGAAGAGAATGGACGGGTTAAGCCGGGAAGAACTGAGCATCATGTCCTCATGTCGGGCCTCATTTTGGTGTGGACAAATCGATCATGTCCTCCTATATTCATCATGTTGTCATCAACAGCTGGTAAACAATGACAAAAGATACATGTATATTACATGGCCAACCACCAGAAAGGAAAAGATTTTGCAAACAGGCCAGTTATAAAAACCTGAGAGTCGCAATGATCACACAAATGGTATGTAATGCTCATTCAGTACCGTTCACCAGTAGACAGTATGGACTGCAGTGTGTGAGGAATGACCTGCAGGTCCGACGGCAGGACAAGCCACTGTGTCATCGTCCAGAAGTCACAGAAGTCATTGCTTGAATAACCATCGGTGGACACAATTCGAGTAGGTGTTTGCGTATAGAAATGTACTTCAATTTAGACACGACATGTCATTTAGGTTAAATACTAAGGAGCCATAATGGTGTGCTTTTGAATAGAATAATTTGGGATAAAACATATGAAGTGGTTTGTTGCCAGTATCTAAACCAATGAGATGATGGAAATAAGTCGCCATTGCATCTGTAGGCGGGGTCACCCCGGAGCTAACCTGCTATGTGCCAGGTTTGCTCCAGGTTAGTCTCACAGCATCGGTCGCCATAGAAACTGAACTGAGAGTAGCTTCATCTTGGTATCAGAAACTGAAAAATCTGGCGTCCCCCGAATTCTGACTTAACATCTGATTAACCTTGACATGCTTCTTAAAACTGGGCTCTCTCTCTCTCTCTCTCTGTCTCTCTCTCTCTGAGCCATAAGATCAATCATGTTTCTCAGAGAAGGGTAAGGACCACAGGGGGTCTGACGACGTCTTGCTTACCCTGAGCTGCCATTGGTATTCATTATACCTCAGCACACAGTCGAATGGTATACATCACACACACACACACACACACACACACACACACACAAGCATAACGTTGAAAGCAGATGTCCACGTAAAAAAGGGTGCATTTCTCTGCACAGCTCAGTAAGAGTACGTACACACACACACACACACACACACACACTGGTACATGTGTTCAAAAATGCAATCATAAACAAACAAAAAAAAGCTGCTGTATACTACCCCCCCCCCCCCCCACACACAAACACGCACGCACGCATATGCAATCATCCGAATGA
>OMKI01011873.1:0-10409 GCA_900302315.1 Phycis blennoides | reverse complement strand
TCATATACACATATACGTGTAATGTGGACAGAAGATAGAACAGCCCCCCCATCTCACTGCTGCGTTCTTATTGCACATTATGCATATTCACACAAACCCACACAGACCAATGCAGGCACACACACACACACACACACACACACACACACACTGCAGTAAGGTCACCCCCGGTCCACCAATGTTCACCGAGTCCATCAGAAGTTCCTTGAGGCTCAGAGTCGGCTCGGCTGCTCGGCTGCTCGCCCCCCCCACCCCCGCCCCCACCCGACTTTGCGTAATGATAGAAGCAGGAAAGACTCGGGCTGCGTTTTCTACCGAGCATGCAGCTCCTCGCCAGATAACTTGGTGCAAAACGCACGGTCACATCCGCGAACCATCCGCCTAGATGTACTATTAATGTAACTCAATTCAAGCCTTACCTCCTTTGGAGAGAGACATTTCCCCTTTGCTTTGATGAGGGGGGGGAAGGGAAGCACAAAGACTTTTGCCTTTTTTACTCCCTCCCTCCCTTCATCTACCCTCCACCCCGCTCAGGATCGGCGCTGGTTTTGTCGTGCAAAAAAAAAAAAATCCGCCACGGTTTTCAGATCGCGTCTCTTCCGTGCAACCCGCGCCGAGTCTGCACTTCACGAAGCGACCTGGAGACGACTGCACGGGTCTAAAACGACAGGAAGACGTCCAAAAAGACGGCCGCTCCGACTTAGTTGAGCAACCAAAACTGCACTTTAGGGTGGCCAAAGTCTGACAGCTGAGGGAGCCAAAGACGCAAGTGCGTAATGACGCATTTCCTGCTCGAGGTTTATGGACAGTGTAGTTTGTTTCAGAATAAAAGACTATTTAGACACGAGTGTCCCAGATACTGAAGATCTCCATAAAATAACACCAAAAGTTGAGCAAATAATATTTCATGCGGATTAAATAATTGTTTCAACATTAATTCGCTGAATTGGTGACATCACAGCAGCAAATTCAATTATTTTTTAATTTTGGTTGACAATTACATTGAAATAAATTAACACTGAACCTAACGTGAAAACGACGATATATTTGGGTTATTGGGATATAAAAAAATGTAGCGAGGAACAAGGAACAATATCTTACTTGTAGTCCTATGTGCGGATCTAAACAGTTATATGTTTTTAAAGGAACAATATAACATATTAAATTTGAGACAATGACAAGGAAAATGTGCTGTCCTTAAATGTTTCCCTGAACAGGATCCATAGCGAAGCCATTACATATATGTACAAAGTATTACATACATGGAACAGCATGCAGTCTGTGAAAACAGTAGTCTCTAAACATGAGTGTAAGCCTACTAAACTGATTAAACGCTACAAGGAACTACAGTGTAATTAAAAACATTTCTTTCATTAATTGGTAGTGACACATGGTTACAAATGAAAACAGAGCAATTCATTGTAAATCCAGAATTCAAGCAGAAACCACTTTATGGGAAAATGAATTGGGACAGTCAAACGGGGAAGCCTAAGGGATAAGAAATAGGACAGTATTTTGCACCCAACACCCTAAACAGCCCGGAGACCAAACAGCTCCATGGTTAAAGAAAAATTCAACTAGCTGCGACACGGCATGAACAAGCGTGGTGATATGAGTCCCGTCCGCAGGGTGGAGTCTCAGGTCACTTCTTGGCCACGATCAGAGTCTGGTACACCGGCTTTACCACCACGTGCAGGTAGAGGGAGCTGTCGATGAGGTACTCCGAGACCCGGCGCTGCAGGTCGGCCTCGGCCAGGAAGTCCCCGGCCTCCTCGGTGCTCTGGTGGAAGTTGTAGACGTGGCGCACCACCACCTTGCCCTGCTGTTTGGCCATCACCATCACCGTCTTCTGGAAGCTCACGCCCGCGAAGTCCGGGCTGGAGGTGGCCGGCGTGACGATGATGCGCGGCCGGCCGCCGTCGGTGCTGGAGGGCTGCATGGCGCCCGGCTCGGCGTACGTGGAGCGGGCGCCCAGCGGGAACCAGCGGGGGGAGAACAGGGCGTTCCACGTCACCCTCTTGCTGGCGTCGTGGCCGCTGGGGCCCAGCTGGGTCTGGAAGCTGAAGCTGCGGTCGTCGCGGGTGGGGCTGCTGATGACCCATGGCGCGCCCCACGGCGCCGACAGGTAGTTCCGCGGGGTGAAGATGCTGCAGTTCACCTCAAAGTACTTGGCCAGCTGGACGGGCGAGGCCGAGTGGAACTGGAAGGCCAGGTAGAGCAGGTCTCGCACCGACTCGTAGTGCCGCCGGATGAGCGGCGAGTTCCTCTGCAGGCGGAAGAGCTGCTGCGGGGGGATCATGCCGTACCGGATGGCCTCCAGGGCGCGCTCCACCGTGGCGCCGCCCGGCCCGTTGCGGGCGGCCCACGTCTCCAGGGCATCGTAGAGCTCCAGCTCGCTCTGCACGACGAGGTCGGAGCGACGCAGCAGGGAGAGCAGCAGGTCGGAGCCGACGGAGGTCCACTCGGGGCTCTGTAGCACGGAGGACAGGTTCCAGGACAGGTACTGCAGGCAGCTGTCCCGCAGGGACCCGTCGCCGATCTGCACGGCGTACTGGTACCAGCCCACCACGTGGCCGGCGGGGGACTCGCTGGACAGATGCTGGCTCATGAACTGGGTCAGGCCCTGCTGCAGGCCGGCCACGTGGTACTTGCTGGCCAACTTGTGCAGAGGAATGGCCTGGTCCAGGCGCACGGAGATGTCTCCGCAGTACAGATACCTGCACAGCCAGCAAACAAAAGGAACGGTTGTTCAAAGTCTGAAGGAACTGGTAACACACAAAAGTCTGGATGAGGACCTTCACACGGCTCAATTAAAGATTATTTAAAATGTATATATACTGTATATGTATACAATGTATATATTTATTTTTAAATGGACACATTTGAGTGTTTATTGTCTTCTCACACAGACAGAAATACTTTAATGATCCCTGAGTGAAGTTGGACACTTCAGTTTCCTCAGTTCATGTTTCTTTTGCCCCGTGCCTCGCGTGTCCCTCTCCATCACCGGTCCTCCTCCAGGCCCCGCCTCCCTCCGCTCACCTGACAAACTTGTCGAAGACGGCGGCGCATTCGGCGGTCTCCGTGACGACCAGGGCGCCGGGCCCCGGCTCTGACCCTGTCGCCAGCAGCAGCTCCTGGAACACGTCGCTCTGCAGGGTCAGCACCAGGGCGTGGGCCTGGAACACCTTCACCTCCTCCGTGGCCGCGGTCTGCACCCGCAGCGACACGTCGCTGCCGTTCCCCGCGGCCATCAGGCTCTCCATCCGCTGCACCAGAGCCATGGAGTGGTTCAGCACCGTGGTCCCCCCGGTCTCCAGAGCGACCTCCTGCTTCAGGGCCGCTGCCAGGTTGGACGGGAGGAGATAAATGAGGACCTTTCGGTCTTTATTTGCCATTCTCAGTATTGTTTAGATATGGGAATGAAATTTGTTCTCGGCATTGGACCCATCCTATTGTACATAGGAGCAGTGGGCTGCTGTGTTCAACGCCCGGGGAGCAAGTTGGGGTTCAGTGTCTTGCTCAAGGACACTTCGACGTGCAGACAGTTTGGAAGTGGGGATCGAGGGGATTGAACCGTCGACCCTACGGTTACGTGGACGACCCGCTCTGCCCACTGAGCTACTGCCGCCCGAGATGACTCACAAGGCGGGCGGATGGGTGAAGCAGACCCATGTGTAGTTGAGTGGACGGCCAACATTCATCAGGTTTTAATGAGCACGTCTTTGCAGGCTTCCAAGAGCTCCCCATCTACCTGTCTAGTGCCCACTCACTTACCCGTGACCCGGGCCCATATGGAAACAAATGATACAGGAACATATTCACGGCGGCTGACCAAGGAAATGTAAGATGTCTTGAGTGTGCCGCAGCCTTTCAGATGGCTGTCTTTAAGGGCCATTTCTCCACCGTAAGTGGAAGCAAGCGACACACTAAAGAATTCCGGATGAAAGGGCTGTCTAGCTCCGGCAATCAGCAGCCTTATTGGGCTACTCCTGGGGCTCTAACGAGATGCTGGGGCGTTCTCTGTAGAGTTCCCAGCGCCGGCTCCTTCTTTTCATATCTCTGCATCATCCTCAGTCAAGTGCCTCCACTTCAAAGTAACTGGATAATATTAGCCAGCATCCCAAGTATCCCCATCCCAATAGACCCGGGCTTGTTTTGATGGGGTTCAACCAGTTTTTACCCTGTTTTTACGCTGCGCCTTCCGGCTTCCTGTACAAAATACACTTTATTCATCAGGTCAGGTAGCAGTCATGAAGTGAATGTAAGACGGTCGAAGTATGAGGAAGGATCTCGACCTGAAAATCAATGGAAAAAAGAACTCATTGCGCACATGCAACCAAATAATAAATCAATTTGAACGGTTTCAAAAGGAAAAGCACAACAATTATATCATGTGACCGTACAGGAAAGCCCCCTGGAGAAGGCCACAGGTTAATCCGGCTGTATACAGCATCACGGTGATGCAACGGATAGACAGAGAGAGACGGGGACAGAAAGATACAGTTCAGCCATCCCCTGCCCTTGGGGGCGATGAGTGACATACTGCTGTGCTCTGTGACAGTTCACACGGGAAACGCAACGCAATGAACGGCAACCAAATGACAACACTGTTCTGCAACTGACGACATTGGCCGTGGATAAAAAAAAAAAAACAAACCCAAAATGTCCACATGTGCTTACCTCCTCCGACCGAGACAGGGCAGGAGCAGAAGGAGAGAATCAGGACTCCCACGACATAAGCCGAGACGAGGTCCCCTGGTCCGTGCGACGGAGGCATGGCGTCCCCTCGGTTCTGTTTGTCTTCAGCACACTTTCCCGAGGCTCCCGTTGGAGTGCGTGCGGGGTGCAGTGGCGTACGGTGCCCTGTCGTGTGTCGCTGGACTCCCCGCACCCCGGCACTTTTTATGTAGGATGCTGGCCTCATCTCACGCAAACACCAACTCACAGACTCCATTGATTGGTGGAATCTGGCAGGGGCGTTGCTATGGCTACCGCTTTGATTTGGAGTTTCTCCTTTTTTTTTTTTTCAATGTGGCGTGGCATTGATCAGTGGGCCAGACAGCAACCGGGTTTAAATGTTTTGTGGGGCTTAGAAATAGGGTCAGTGAGGTGCTGTTAGAATCCAATCATTGTTTTGTTTTTGTTTTTAAAAGACACCAATCTAAATGGATCTATAGCTGGATAAGCCCTGCCATATACTGTTGACCCAAAAATTTGGTAAATTATTTTTTTGAAACATACATCAATTTTTGTCGTAAATGTTGTTGTGATGGTGTGGCTCTAAGCCTCTTAGTTGTGGTTGTTGTTTTTGAATGCAAAACTAAATGTAATCTGGATTATTTTTCTGTGGTGCAGTAAACATCCACTCATAAAGCACACTGACCTTATTGCTGATTATCCGCATGGCGGATGTACATTTGTACATCTTTTTTTATTTGTATCTTTTATTTTTCAATGTTTACACTGTATATGTTTTGATGTCATCTTTGTCTGTTTTAATGTTGAGGAGATGAGGTGACAATTTCTTACTTACAATAATATAATATATTAAGATTATATGTTCACATATGAATAGTATTCTACATAATTGGACAGAATTGTACGATATTTTCTTTGTATTATGGACAAAATATCAATACAGTATTAAATATCACTTTTATATTCATTGTATAAAACATCGGGGCAGTAATAATCAATAGACAGAGGGGGCAATTGAGGTTCAAAGTATGGACGACAGTCTCCTGTGAGTTTTTCTCCAGCTCCATATCTAAGAATAATGGGTCATATTCCCACAGGTGCCAGCCAGGCTGGGACCCCCTAACGAAACCAACCACTAGAATCTGGATGTGGCAATAACATTACATTACAGTTATATCAAAAACTCTCTTCCTACATTTTGTAACATAATCAGGCTTTAGTAATGATAGCCATGTAAATCTGTACAAAATGCAAGCGGTTATTTCAATATGACCGACAAGGCATATGGAAAAGTACACTATGTACCCCTTAAAGCGGTTAACTGTTCGATATGCATAGTATAAAGAGAGGCGACCCAAGTACCGCACGTCGATAGGATTAAATGAAGCGAGTAACCGCAACACATGTAAGTGCACTTTTAATCCATATCTTAATCAGATTCCTACATAACCTTCAACAGCGTCCTATTGTTCTCTTCAATGAGACCAGGCGCAGAGCCTGCTAACGGGACCGCGATCTGAATGAAATGGAATCGACAAGCTGCTAAATTCATGAAAGCACCCAAAGGGGGGTCCTCCGCCGGGGGGTCGATGCTCCGCCATGCGATGCAAACGCTGCAGCTCAGGCCTGAATACAATGGCCCGCCCTGCCGTCACCAAACTGTCCTCGGCGACCTTGGATGGACACTGTTCCCACCAGGGACATAAAGCTGAAGCAGGTATTTTCGGCACAAAAAAAACCAGCTGTGGAGGCTGAATGCTGTGGGATATAAAGCATTAGGTGTCCGATTGATGGGCTACTATCACATTCCCCTGCAAAGCTTGTAAACTTCTACTGGATACGACAAAAGCTAAAAGGTTGTGTTTTTTTTTTTTTTTAACCAAACCGAAACACATAAAGCTACAGCGTTTACTCTCAAGTCAAAGGTGAGGTACGGCCTACTGTCTCAAGGTTGCTTATCAGTTGGCACTAACGTAGAGACCTCAGAGGTCGTAACCAGCCACCGTCCACCAGGTGGCGCACTACCAAAGGACTACCAACATTAAAAATGTAGATAAAATAAAAAAAATTATTAAAGTACAACAAGCAACAAGCAAAACATCTATTCCAGTAAAGTCAACTTTCTTCCTTTCCTCTTCCGTCCGTCTTTTTTAGGCCTAGGACTGTTGTTTCTACTTTTTGTTGGTTGGAAAAACCATAACAGCCAGCCTGAGAGTTTAGTCTGTAGGCCTACAACTTGAATATGCCGTGACGTTTTATTTTTTTTATGACACGGAAATAATAGAACCATTGTTTGTAAGTAACCTGCTTAGGGCACATAATGAGGTCTGCGCGTTGGTGTGATCGCAGTAACACGCACAGCTCTGCTGAACAGGTGGCTGCTCGGAACCAGGAGGATTTCTACACGGAGCTCAGTTCAGGGTGACGTGAATATAACTGTTCGGGTATCCACATGTGCAGTCCCCAGCGCCAAACTGAACTATTAACGCCTGAAAAAATATAAATAACCAATTGTAAGTTTAGTGTGAGGCTGACGCACTATGGGCACACATCCTGCAATCGGTCGCACAGAGCAGATTTTGATATTCAAGAACAAAGTTGATAGATGAAATAAGGAATTATTTTTGCGAAGTTTTCTTTTTTGGACCACCTGTATCGACCGTGGGCTACTCATCGATAAGGTATAGAGAACATCATTCATCGTTTGCACAGTCTGTGTCGGACATTGCCAATTTGAGGCAATTTTCTTTTCATGTTAATGTTTTTGATCTGCTTCCAAAATGTTTTGTTGTTTCCTGGTAATTGTGTAACTCTTAAGTCCAATAGCATAAGCTGCTTTTTATCACATGACCCCAGAAAGATGAATTTTGCAGACACGAATGAAAGAAAATGGTATACAATCAAAACTGGCTCAGAACTTCCTAATTAGGTTATACACTATAACAAGTTTCTTGTTATAAGAAAATAGTTATAATAGTTATAGTATCTAGTTATGTATCTATAGGCATGGCATTGCGGTTGTGTTGCATCACAACATTGTCATCCCTTGCAGTGCAGCCATGGCCAGTGGGGCCGTCAGCCCTCCGGCTGGGTGCGCGCCCTCCGTGGACCCCCTCTACTTCAACCTGTGTGACCTGGGCGCCGGGTGGGGGGTGGCGGTGGAGGGCGTGGCGGCGGCGGGCGCGGTGACGTCCCTCGTCCTGCTCATCTTCCACGTGGGCATCCGGCCCTTCCTGACCGACGGGCAGAGGAAGCGCATGCTGGCCTTGCAGAGCGCGTTCACGGTGTGCACCCTGGGGCTGTTCGGCCTCGCGCTGGTCTTCGTCATGGGCCGGGACTTCACCACGTGCGCCGCCCGGAGGTTCGTGTTCGGGGTGCTGTTCGCCGGCTGCCTCGCCTGTCTGGTGATGCACGGGTGGTGGGTGACCCTGCTGGGCCGCGGGAAACGGGAGGTCAGGTGCAAGGCGGTCTACCTCGGGGCCCTGGCCCTCTGGTTGGTGGAGGTGGTCATCAACGCCGAGTGGTTGACCATCAGCCTGGCGAGAATTCCGCTCGCCGCCCCGCCCCCCGACCCGGGTGTGTCCTGCGGCATCACCAACCAGGACTTTGTGATGGCGCTCATCTACGTGATGGTTCTGCTGCTGGCCGCGGTGCTGATGGCCTCATTGTCGCTCGCCCAGGAGGACAGACGGTGGCGGCGGGACGGGGTCTTCCTCCTGGTGACGGGGGTCCTCACCGCGGCCATCTGGGGGGCCTGGATCTCCATGTACCTCTACGGGAATCAAGCTGTGGGGAGCGGCGCCTGGGACGACGCCACGCTCGCCATCGCCCTGGCGAGCAACGGCTGGGTGTTCCTGGTCTCCTACGTCATGCCGGAAACCTGCATTCTGAACGAGAGTGGCGCCGGCCCGGAGGACGAGCGGCCAGACGGAGACCAGGTCCTGTACCCTGCAACAAGCAGCCAGGATTATGGACCCGCCCAGAGCCAAGTCCACCAGAACCTGTACTTGGACAACGCGGCCTTTTCCATGGACGAGCCCAGTGCAGGTGCAGTTTGTTAAAGGAAATACCAGATGATTTGTTGTTCATAGTCACTTATAATTTGTGTATTTGACCAGCCAAGTTTGCTCAGCTAATATCAATCAATGTCCCAAATGCATTCAGATCTGCATTGTTCGTTTGCCATTTTCTCCAGACTGTCTCTGAAGGAAAACATGTGTCTGGTTATTGAATGCAATCGCAGCCTCCATCGCCATTTATATATTTTATTAAGGCCACTGAAACTTGTCGGAAATCTTGGTAATCAAATTGAGTTCTTGGCAAAAGTAACAGTAGCTGTTTCTGTGATAAAATAAAGCTTTCAAAAGAACATATATTATGCATCCATTAGCCATGCATCCTGCCCATACAGGCAAACATCCAAACCAGGCAAACATCCAAGATTGTTCGTTCGGTTAATATCTTGGGAGAGATTGATAATGCTTGTTCCAATAAATGCACTAAATTCAGACGCTGTCACTGTTACAGATAAAAGTCCAAATTGCCTCGATCCATGCTATTGCTCAGCATCAATTTGGAAACCTCACCAAAACCCACTCGATCCACTGGGGCCAAGGTAGACCAGCGCCGTCTCTTTATCTGCCGCACAGATATTTGCCGCCGATTTGCAACGTGCAACCGTTGCTTCTAAACCGACTCAGCGCTAGCGCCAGCCCCACACCAAAGACAGAGAGATTTTCATCTTGTGATGCAAGTCGCAGGGCTTTCCGCAGTCGCTAATTGTTTGCCGTCTAAACCCCCATCTGCACTGTTGTTCCTGCATTGCCAGAACCAGTGCAGCCCGGGGCCGCGGACGGGCCCTATATGGGTCAGCTGAGGCGCGGCGTGTACCAGCCTACAGAAATAGCACTGATTCGCAAGGGCTTGACCTATGTGAGTGTTTCTTCACGTTGCAGTCCAACTGCATTTACACATTTACACTTTGAAAAGGAATCATGATAATAATAACAATAATAACAATAATAATAATAATAATAATAATAATAATAATAATAATAATAATAATAATAATAATTGTGTGTGTATATGTGTGGTTTTCCCCACAGAGGGACTTCCATCAGAACACAGGACTCCAGATGTCCCCAGACCCTTTAAGCGATGACCCCCTTCCTAGCTTAGCTTGGCCCCATCCTCCTCCTACTGGGCTGCCGCACGCTGAGAGTGTGAGTACCCCACACACACACACACACACGCACGCACGCACGCACACACACACACACCCCCCCCCACCCACACACGCACACGCACACGCACACGCACACGCACACGCACACACACACAGACACACGCACACACACACACACACACACACACACACACACACACACACACACACACACACACACACACACACACACACACACACACACACACACACACACACACACACACACACACACACACACACACACACACACACACACACACACACACACACACACACACACGCACACACACACACAAATACATTATTTGTATTATATATTGCAATTAATAGAAATGCATGCACATACGCATACACACACCCTGCATGGTATGCTTGTAAATCCCCTCCACAGTTTCTATTGACTAGATGGGTCCCACTGGGCTGCAGTCAAGTACACAGCAAATCCTAACCAAATAAGGGCACCGTATCCTGATCCACAGGA
>OMKI01011866.1:18939-29037 GCA_900302315.1 Phycis blennoides | reverse complement strand
CGGGGGAAGGGGGGGGGGGGGGGGTTTGGGGGGGTGGGGGGGGTGGGGGGGGGGGGGGGGGGGGGGGGGGGTGTAAAGTAATAAACGCACTAAACACAGAGTGGTGACTGAATATAGACAGCTCAGCTGTCATTATTAGATGAAACGAATAGCACAATAGGTCATTGGCCATGAAGAAACAGCCCCTCTGCACAGCCAATGTGACAGCGTCAGACGGACGCACCCACTCTCCATCAGCTCCATCTCTGGCTTTTGTTTGGCTGTCGTGGGATCCGTGGCGTAGTTGACGTTCCTGGCATGCGTTAGGGGGAACGGGGGAATCCTGTATGGGGTTTAGCATGAGGGCTGTAGGCCCAGGAAAGTGAAACAGGGCCCCTTCGCGATCTGAAGTTACAAATGAATCAAGACCATTTGAATCGGGGTGTTTGGTGTGACCTAATTGGTTTCCTCTTATTGTCTGCAAGTTCAATCTGCTGCTGTTGACAACTAGGTGCATTTCTCGTATGAAAAAGGCCTATTAGTATAAGTTATAAGATGCAGTAGGTGTACCTTCAGGGGTAAAATGAAAGTAACTAAGTCAATTCCATTCGCTTTGGAATGGAATGTACTGCAGCAAAATGTTTTAATGTCCCTCAATTTAGACTATCTCCAGCAATGTAGGCTCAGAATTATACTTAAGTAGCCCTACACACACAAGTACTTTCCATAGACTGATGGAAGGCAGAGAGAGGACCACAAGAAAAAAACCACAGGAGGATTGGCTAGGTCTAAAACTCAGTCCAATTAGGCTTACGAGTGGCAGCACACGTGGTGAAATTATTTGGGGATAAATATTGTGGTATTGTTTATTAGCTTATCCCTGCTCCCTTCGTTTCGATCTTTAATAAAACAAATGTGTTTCATGTAGCTATTCGCCACACGGCACAGTATATGTTTTAATAGTTTGGAGCGGTGGGGCCGTGTTCTCTGAGTGAACGCAGAACATTGTAAATATGCTTCATTCCACCAGGCCCTCAACTTCAACCCCCACCCCTCATCTTGCTGCTGGGACATTATCACAGACATCTGACGAGACAATGGTGCGGTCGAGTAGCCTATACGATGATTAACTGAGCAGCCCCCTTTAGAATGTGGCTGAGAGATAAGTCACGGGAAAATAAATAACCTGGTGACTAACTATGCATGATCCTAAAACAATAATAATAATAAAAAAAAAAAAAAATAAATAAAAACATTCCCGCTCTGATGCATAGCGTAGTCTACAGAGCAGAGCAGAAAATCACTTGGTTGTCCACACAACTCTGCTTCACAACAGTCCACACAACAGCATACATTGTTGTAAGTCCACACCTAGATGTGCTGGCCAGGAGCAGTGACCCAACTACTAATCAGGATCGATCCGTGTAGGCCTAACAGTGAGCAACACATTGAATTCGGCTGATTTCAATTGAACGTCAACCAATATTACAACAATCCCCAACAAACCTAATGCAATAGAAAAAGCTAAGTTATGCAAACGTCAAACGATATAGCTATGTAACTATTGTTTACGCCTTGGAAACAATTTCTTGTGCAGGCGATATATTGTATAACGAGAATGCAATTATCCCTCATCTTATGCAAGGAGAACACATTAGGCATAATAAAAAAAAAATGCATGATCCACAAACCCTAATTGGCAGGAATATGGTTATTTTATGAAACCCCACTTCAGTGTGTATTTTTGCGGGAATAACGCGCAGACTGTCCCCCCTCGCCGCGAAGCGCCAAGCGCGCAACTCTGCAGCGTCTCGGAGACTGTTGACAGCAGCGAATGGCAAGCAAATACACCGAAGCACAAGTCGCGACATGTGGACCAAGCCACGCTTCTCACATGTGGCAAAAACACGTCCAACACGTTGGACTACAGCCCATAACTTAAGAAACACATTAAGATCAGTACATGCTGTGCTCGACATGTCTTACCTACTAAAGGCTTAGGTGTCGTATTCCCCATTATATCCACCAATTCCTCGCACCGGTTGACAAGTTAATTCCGAATGCAGCGCTCTGTCCATCTATGTATGTATCCACTTCACACACGGCGTGATGAAATTGAACTGCTACCATTTCAACCTGAGTATCAATCCCTTTAGTTTGCGCTGTGCGAGACACCCTCCTCTTATCTTAACCCCATGTCGCTGCGACAACCAGGCAGATCTAAGGGCTCTCAAAGCGATTTGCTAACTAGCTCACAGCAGCAGCCCCCTCCTTCTTCAGTAGTACACATTTTCCTCTGTACCCGACTTTAGAGATACAACCGTGCATGCTCTTCCCTTTCCTATCCGATGTCACTCTAATGAACTACTTTAATGTCATTGACGCTCCAACGCGTAGTTATCGGAACCTGCACCCCGCAACAGCATCATCATCTTTCCTAGTGTGTAGGATGATGATAATAACACTTTTTCTTTCGACATTGAACGTTATGTTCACTGGAGAAGTTTAAACACGTCGTAGGACGCGTTCACGTGAAGGGGAGGGGGCACGTATAGGCCTACATGCAATATGCTGTAAAGCTGATCCCAGAGTGATTAAATCAACAGCCCCCATTGTTCCAAAACATGACATTTTTGCCTTGAGTGATTGTCGGGGGGACTTAAACCCCTGCATTCAAGCCATGGTGTCAACCAAACTTAGTTCTGTGGGACACTCATCACGCCATCAAGCTACAGAGTTTTCAGTCCAGTTCTGGTAAAAACAAAACAAAAAAACAATAACATGTAAGAAAACTGTGATTACATTTCATACTTGTCATGCTCCTGCCAAAAGATTACTGAGGACGCTGCACTTCTGAGCACTGTCCAAAGATCATTTGAGGAAATCCCCCTTTTCCCACTGTATCCTCTGCCCTCTCACAGCCTTGAATGCTGGACTCCTCTCAAGCTGCTTCCTGCCTTCTGGACCACACTGGTCTCTGAGGAGTCACGGCCCGCAGCGCTAGCTGGGAGAGCAGCAGTGACGAGAGGGGCCGGGATGGTTCTGAAACTGGTGGATTCTGCAGTGACCGGCCCTTGGCCCTGGGCAGGGCTTTTGTGAAACGGAACCCGTGGTCAAAGCGCTGCAGGTTACGGGATATTGAGCAAACGCGAGGCAATTTCAGACATGAATTGTGATGTGTTGCTTCGTGGTTATTATGATCATTTGAAAAGACGACTAGCATGTGGTGAAATACACCAGGCAAACACACCAGCCCAGCACAGAGTTGGTTTTATTGCATCTTGTGTTTTGAACATTTGGTCCTGTATGCCATGACTACATGCCAACTAAATGTTCTCCCATCAGTTATTTATGTTGTCTTTATACACGCCCATCTTTTGTATTCCTACTGGAGAGGACGGTCCTTGTGATCTGTCCCTCATTAAAGAAGTACACAGTGCAGTACAATACAGCCCGCTTTTGAACTAATTATCCGTTTTGAAATAATGGCTCACTGTGCTTCCTACGTAATTTTCAATTGAATAAAGACCAAATGCGATGTCATGAGACCCCTTCAGCTCTTCAGTGAGACCGGCTCTCATCACATAAATGCTTGCGAGTCCTAATAGGTATCTGGAGAGGGAATGCCATTTGGGTGCAGTAGGGCGTGAGTTAATTATAGCTCAAAGACAAAAGCTTTTGTTTCTACCTCCTCAATGCTGTTTGTTTTAGCAGGATACGCTTGGTCCACATATGAACCTCGCAAAAGGACTGACGTCTGGGGGAGACGCCGAAGCCGAAGTGAAATTCCTCAACCCCCCCATTGCCGTTGGAACCATCGAAGGAAAGGAGCCGCCATTGCAGCGGGGGCTTACCGCAGGAAGTGTACGTGTGCGTGCGACGTGACGATTCCGTCGACGGTCACAGCACGCCACCAGGGCTCGCCACCCGAACGCCCTGCCCGAGGAATCGGCTCACGGTCCCGTCGTAGGTGTGGTCCGGGGAGCGATTAGTTCACTCGTGTCTGCGTTTGGGTGAAATCGGTCCACACGACTGTCACCATAGATTATAGGGTAAGGCGTCTGTGTTTTTCAAACGCTGCCCAGATCATCGCGTTATTGACAGACGCTCTATGACATGACGCTGTTTTAGTAGGCCGGCGGCTTAACAGAGACAAGCCGCCCTCCCAGAGAGACTAATAGAGGATGTTGACATTGACTCATTCGTTTTAAGGGAAACCAGACCAGATGTAACTAGACTGGTCAAACGGGATGTGCAGTGGCTGCATCTCTTTCCTTCAATTCAAATTCACACAAATGAAAAGGCCCTCTTCACATGATTGCCCTCCTTTAAGGTGCTATGTCGTTTACACAAGGACCCGGAGGGCACACCTGGAAAAGGCTCATTTTGCCCAGAGAACGAGAGCAGGAGAAAGCCCTCCGCTCATGACAATGGCCCCAGACCCTGGTGACAGCCCGCCGTGCGGCGCGGTGGAAGCGACTGGTCCTTGGGACAGTGAAGTGTTACGTTGGCGGGGTTTATCGTTCGCTTGAAAAGTTTCTGAGGCTCTGCAGAAATGATGAGCAGATGGCTTTTCGGGAGGTTCTGCGCGCGGTGGTCCCTGCATTAGAGCACGGCTGCTGTCCAAACCCCCAGCCACCGATCCAACGGTGGAAGTGAGTCATACCCACCTTCTATGTGAACACAACTATCTCCATCAAGCACACGCGGGCCAACACAATGAGCTACACTTGCACCAATGTTCTCTATGTTCCTGTGGTTGCTTCATGTTCCTGGGTATTCTGCAGGACCCTCACATCTGTTTTCATTTCTTGCTGTGCTCTTTTTGTTTTATTAGGTCATTTTTTTTTCACTGATCATCAAAGGTAAGCACCTGCCTCTTAGGATTGGTTCGAGTCCAACACCGGCTGAATCCTTGTATTACTAATGTGCCTCCTGTGGACAGTGATATAAACTGGCCCGATATGCTGAGGTTGGGAAAGTACTTTACTGAAGCGACTGTGCAGCATTTGCCTTTAATTGGAGCCATGCCATGAGGAGCGCTTGCCATGTGCTCCGTGCCCTCACAGATTGTTGTAATTTCTGAAATCCTCAGATCATGAGGCTGAATGCTGTGTTGGTCTTCAGCAGACAATCTGCACGCACGCTTGGTTTCACTTCTGCAATTTCAGATTTCTGTAAATTGAAAACACCACAAATGTAAATCACAGGCAACTGTTGGAAACACGGTAAATAAGACTTTGGCAGTGCATTTTGTGCATAGTCACCAAGTACTGTATATTGACAATTATGGGATTTTATTCTTGGGCTTGAGGCATTGTGGAAGAAAACCATGCTTATGTATCTTAAAGGTGTAGTGTGTTGAATTTCCGAGTCCACGGAACGGACTCGGTCATAATTCAATATAATATTCATAAATATGTTTTAATTTGTGTATAATCCCATGCAAATAACAATTGTTGTGTTTTCATTCCCCGAGAATGAACTCTTTGTACATACATGGGGAGGGGGGGTCTTCTTCCACAGAGCTCACTCTGTTGCAGAGGGTACGGTTTAAATTTCACATCATAATTGCGATCACACTTGTAAGCGATGACCTACAGTTTTACAGACTGAATAAGTAAACACTAATTATAAGTCTATAAAGAAACCTCATCTTTTGACACTTGCAACTCGATGCTGTTGGAGATGATGACATGATTTTGTAATACCTACCGACACCTTACAGACTGTAGACTTTCCCATGTCATTTTAAAGGGTGAGGTGTGTGAGGCATTCAAAGTTGTCACAGAATCTGCAAATGTGATAATTACTAACTATCAAGGTATGCTCATGGGCATTTGCCTATTTTTCCATATTCATTTTACATATCTAACAGCGTGTGAGTCATTCCTAGAATGACATGCTCAAGAATCAATGTGTGTTGTTTTTGAGGGTAAAAAAAAATTCAGAATCTCACTGCAGCGGAAAACTAATTGTTGTTGATACAAAATCTAAAAACAAAAAAAACTCAAGATGTTTAACTTTCCTGGCTCGTTTTCTCGTGATCCTGCCTTGCAGCCTTCCTAGCCCAACGTAAGCATTTCACAGTACGCTTATGTTTGGTGACAGCTTGGATTAGTCCGCCTCTATACCTAAAATTCAGAACGGATAACGTCAAAGCGAAACTCAAGGTCAAATGGCCAATAGAATGTTTTGTTTTCAAAAAGAAAATAAGACAATGACTCAATGTCGCGCTCTTAAAACGGCACCCCTCTTCCCATATATGGCATTGAAGCCTATAATCGTGGCAGGGCTCATTGTGGAACGTCTGAAATGTTGTTTTAGGCCTCTCTCTGTCAGTGGGAGACATGCTAAAAATGGCCATTGAATGGATTGAACCAGATGCACAGACAGTGGTCTTCCTCCATCTGGTCCATTGTCTTGGTGTTCTTTGCGGTGAGGAACGGATGCACCACCAAAGGAGATGCAGGAAGCACTCTTGGCTCAGAACAACATGGCCAACATCTTCTCGACCCTCTGCGACTCGCTTTCACCTACGTTTGTTACAGGCGGTCCCGCACTACATCGAACCAAATATACATCCAGTCCAGGCACATGCTTAAGGTGTGTGTGTGTGTGTGTTGTTCCTCCAAACGTACGTCTTCTTCATCATGTATTGTTTCATTTCTCAAAATATGTACCGGCATACAGCATGGTCCATATCTGTATGTCCACAATTCATAACAAAGAAAAAAAACAACAGCTAACATGTAGATTAGCTTCTCCTCATTACAATAACACTTCACCCATCGTCTTCTCTTCTGATCTTCTGCATCCGTCAGACCCCTGTGGAAACCGAGGATTCCCAGCATGGACTGCTGTCAGAGCACAGTTCACAGCTGAGATCAGCTGTGAGCTTTAACTAGTCTGAAAGGGACAGAGAACCACAGGAAGGTCCTGGGGTTGACTGTGTCAAGCTCTTTGTCATCTTTAAAAGCGACTTTGGGCCCGCAGCCGTCAAACAGTCTGTCGGGCGTACACCAGAAATAGCCAAACTAGTCAAGCATGAAAATTTACAAGCCGAGTGTATGTTTTATGTAACATGAGCATGTGACGAGAACTGTTTGTCTTATCGTATAGCCTGCTGTTATTCAGCAAAGGTTTGTTGATGCGTTTGATGAGGAGGAACAGAATTCCTAATGGACCCTTTTTAGAATGTTTCCAATATATTGCGGTAATAGTATTCTGAATTGTAAATAGATTATAAATTGTAAATGTTGCCTTCCTTCAAACATTCTGCTTGGATACAAACTATTCTACAGCTTTTATTTAAATCACTGCATACTTTGGTAGTATAATTTAATTTCACAGTTCACATGAGGTTATTGTTGCATATTGTCATCGTCTAATATTTTATCTAAATAGCCATAGAATAAAGTCATTGCACGGGTTTTATGAGAAAGCACTCACCGACCATCACACTGAAATAATTAACAGGTTGTAAAAGCTTAAGTGAATCTTAAAAACGTCATTAAGGACATTGCCTCAATGTCATCAATCTCAAACAATAATTAAAAAGCCATTCCCAATTGTTGGGATATGAATCATTTCAATTAGTGGTGTTCATTTGAAACTTAAAAAGCAATTAACTGTTGGGTTTGGCGGGATGTTTCAGCCAAAACAGTCGACGGTGGCGCACTGAAATGCGTACAGAAGCTGTATCCAGGGTGGTGGAGACCTTGAGGGGCCTGCCACAAGGGCATTGTATACAATACAAAGTTGTCCTACTATTATTACCCACCGTCCAGTCTCTGTGAAGGCAAAGGGGAATATCTTCCTTTCGGCATGGATTAGACAGCCTGGGGCTTGACAATATCTCGCAATATTTCCAAGGAGTTGGCCGTCTACAAACGCACAGAAAGTACACCAACCGAAGCGGCATCCATCAAACAGCTCACGTCGTGTCACAGGTTAAACCTGCCTAAATAAACCTCCAAAATAGCTTCGTCTTTTTGCGTATTCTCCCAAGGGCATTGTCACGAATGCTTCAAAGTTACATAACCGAAATGTAGCTTTGAACAGGCTCTCTTTTCCAGCTCCATGCTATTGATAGCCCCACACGCCAACAGAGACTAGTGGAGGAATCCGGGCGAACCTCACTGGAACTCCAGTTTTCCCACGGAATGCTGTACCAGCTGCCCCCCTTCCCTAGCCCTCCCTGGGGGGTTGCTGGTGACACAGAGGCCCGTGGCTTTATGTTTGTCCGCCCGAGGCAGAGAAATTAGCTTGGAAAAGTGGCGCAGGAGCGACAACTGTGAAATAGCTGTAGACCGATTTCAATTGGTGAGGGTCGAGGCTTGAATGGCCCCGCATTGATCGACGCAAAATAGCTTACGTCTTCCGCTGGCGTTGCTGCGTGATGCTTACGACGAAGAGCATCTACAAGAACAGACTCGGTGGAAATGGAATATGATATGAATATGTCTGTTTTAGTTAGTGCGTAACACCGCGAAAATAAGACTTTAGTTAGAGGATTCAATTAGGAATGGAATTTCACATACGTTTTTAATCCAAGAGTAAAATAGTGTAGCAAGTGGAGGGGGTTGGCTGGTGTTCAGTGCAGCCTCACCGCTAGCAGCTACTAAATTCTACACACTGGACCTTTAAGGACGCGTGACCCATGGGACTTAACCGAAGGGGGATATCCTCCGGTGTGCCTGCTATAAAATGACTCTCCCCTCATAGACAGTTAAGGGATGATGAAAATAACTCAACACTGTCCCAGGTGAAGGACAAGGGATGGACACGGCGACAGGGCTCTGTCATGCATTCGTCACACAGCTCTGGATGGATCCCTCAGTCATGTCAGCTGTCATGAGGCTGTTGTTGCCATGTCCCTCTGTCCAACTCAATCCCATAATGTGGTTCCGCCCTGCTGGAGAGTCAAGGGCGATGTCAGCATCTGCAGGGGTCTGATTCCATGATGCAAGCTGGGAAGTGAACAGGGCTGCCTCGGAGTGTAAATTGTGAACTTTCGATTAAGTGTGAGATATGCTCTGATATAACAATTTTATGGCCATTTTTACATAACGTTAGAAGCACCTTCATTCCTCTGTTCCCTGCGGGTATCTGCTGGTATGCCCTTTTTTTTTTACTTTTACGTGTTTCTGTCAAAATCACAGCACACAGCTATAAATAAAATGAGTTATTCCTGCATACCCTGAGGAGGAACTGTACTCTAGGACTCACAGCCTTGCGGGGCGGCTCTGTGTAGATAATTGGGTGTGGGGGGGTGTGGGGGGGGGTTCAGGTACACTACAGGTCTCCAGGGAATCCGTGGCTACCAAGGTCCTCACATTCTGTTGCGCTACAGCAGGTCTTAACCTGCTCTAGCACTATGCTGTGGTGAGTTATCTCTCACTCGTCACCATGGCTCAAGTGGTGCCCCCCCCACACCGTGTGTGCCATCTTTGGGGAACTCCACGCACTTCACCGCTACCTCCCTGGTAGTCGAGGGGAAGTCACCGTAGTGTCATTTATTTTTAGAGTACCGTAAATCGTGGCCGGCATCGGTCTACTGTGCTCTACATTGGTTGAGATTATTGAGAGATGGATGGATGGATGGATGGATGGATGGATGGATGGATGGATGGATGGATGGATAGATGGACGGACAGACAGACAGACAGACAGACAGACAGACAGATAGATAGATAGATAGATAGATAGATAGATAGATAGATAGATAGATAGATAGATAGATAGATAGATAGATAGATAGATAGATGGACAGATAGACGATAGATAGACAGACAGACAGACAGACAGACAGATAGACAGACAGATAGATAGATAGATAGATAGATAGATAGATAGATAGATAGATAGATAGATAGATAGATAGATAGATAGATAGATAGATAGATAGATAGATAGATAGATAGATAGATAGATAGATAGATAGATAGATAGATGGACAGATAGACGATAGATAGACAGACAGACAGACAGACAGACAGATAGACAGATAGATAGATAGATAGATAGATAGATAGATAGATAGATAGATAGATAGATAGATAGATAGATAGATAGATAGATAGATAGATAGATAGAATAGATATATATATATATATA